>VWYK01063728.1:25557-36398 GCA_013399775.1 Semnornis frantzii | reverse complement strand
GAGTTCTGAATATTTAATATTAATAAACTGTTAATATTTTTATATATCATCTCGCATTAATTAATTTTCCCCATCCCCTTACACCTCACAAACACTAGGTCTCTCAGTTGAGGGTCACTGATGATTTATCACAAAACGAGACAAAAAGACAATCTGAAACCTCAAAGGTCCTGGAAGCATTTTAACCGCGGCTTGCGCAAGCTAAACCCATGAATATCAACTTTGCCGCTGCCCAGAAGATATAGTATCCAGATGAAGTCCTCAAAGGACATCCACTACCTCACTGCCCAAATTACATTTGTATAGAGTGGCCAAAGTAATTTATCCAATAACCACACCACCCTGCCACTTCATGATTTCTTAGTGCCACAGAAACATGCTTAATCCTTTGCCAACCACTTACTGGTCTCGACCGGATTTCTTTGGCGTAGAGAGGTTTCAAGAATTCTGAATCTCCTTCAAGTTTCAGACCCTTTTCTGTGATTCTCAGGTTCCCCATTCCATCCTAAAACAGACAAAAAGAAACATCCCCATTAGTTACAATTACTAAATTCATCAAGCCGCCAATAGTAGCTGATTTATTCCCCCCCACACCCCTGGAGCATAACATGTAAAGCGCTGGGAGGCACTAGAAAACGCAATTACTTGTGTTATCCTTTTAGCTCTGCTTCTGTGAGGAAACAAAATCCCATTCAGAACAATCTGCAATGCCCCCCAGTAAAGCATTTACACAGATGAAAGATGTTCTTTTAAGCTAGTCATCTCTGCTCAGAGAGATGCAGAGATGCTCTGTGTTAACAGGAAACCATTAACTGTAATATTCACTGGCTGCCTGTACATTAATGTACCTTCTCATTCACAGCAAATCCATATAAAGACTATGTGATTAATTTTACTGAACTCCACGTAGAGAATACGTGATTAATTCCACTGGGCAGACAAAATCAGGTTTGGCTGTGTAGGAATATTGCAATAAACTATGGTTCACTCTTGTTATTTGGGGAAATCTCTGCAAAACACAGAGGTCTTTGGTGGGATTGCTCCAGGGGTATCAGGCCTTATGGTAAAAAAGAAAAAAGATGTGGAAAGCTGTTGATTAGTTTCTAGTCTCACAGTCTTTCCTGCACTTTTGATACTGTTAGGATGCCACCAAGTTTTATGGGACTATATGCAAATGTTTGCTCTGAGGCAATCATAGAACCAACCAGGGTGGAAGAGACCTCCAAGATCACTCAGTCCAACCTAGCACCCAGCCCTACCCAATCAGCTAGACCACACTAAGTGCCCCATCCAGGCTTTTCTTGAACAACTCCAGAGATAGTGACTCCACCACCTCCCTGGGCAGCCCATTCCAATGCCAAACACCCTGGCAAGAACTTCCTCCTAATATCCAGCCCAGACCTCCCCTGGCACAGCTTGAGACTGTGTCCCCTTGTTCTGTTAAAAAGCATTGCTACAACAGGAGTAGGTTCCCCAGAAGGGCTGTGGAGTCTCCTTCTCTGGAGACTTTCAGGACCTGTCTGGATGCATTCCTGTGTGACCTGCACTGGATTCTATGGTCCTGCTCTGGCAGAGGGGGTTGGACTAGATGATCTATGGAGGTCCCTTCCAAGCCCTAACATCCTGTGATCTTTCCAATAGATTGCTCTCCAGTGTTGAGCTAACTTCTGACCTTTTCTCTCCCAAGCTGATCTGCTCAGGACCAGAGCCCCTAGCTCTGCTGCTTGCACAGCTCAAGCACATGTCAGCAATCTGAATCTTTACATACAAATGTTTGAGTCTCCTGAGATGTTTTCCTGCCCTTCAAACAACCTTTGCAAATCCCACTGGACAGGCATTAAGTGACTGATGTAACAATGGATTACTGTGCTTTCCTCATTTGGATTTCACAGCTGCAGTTCTCTGTCCTCACCCTCTCCCCAGCCCTCCCAGGCTCCCCAGTGCTTCCATGGCAAAATTCTTCTCGACAAATGGCCTGAAGTGCTGGCTGCAGACCTTCAGCACACGACTGCAAATAGTTTCTTTTCTCTAAAAATGGTTTAGTTATGAGTGTATGAGATATAATAAAACATCTGACAAACCATAATAGCAAATGTAATACATGTCAAAATTTTATATGAGTTTTTCTTATGCTTTTTATGCAGTGAGACAGGTAGGTATACAGATACACTGGCACAGAGCAGAAAGGGACCAAACTGGATTTCACCTCTAAGCTGTGAAAGTCATAACTTCTACTAAGATGAGGAGTTTAGGCTCATTTAGGTTGTAATTAATTAGAAAGGAGTGCATGTATATAAGAAACATGGTGTGGATAAAGAATGCCACAGGTAAATGTATAACCAAAACCACATCAAATGCAAGATGCTGTCTCTAAGATGCAGTGTAATTGTCAAAGTCTCCAAGGACTGAAGTGAGTTGGTTGGTTGGTTGGTTTGGTTTTTTTCCTGAGAGAAAGATAGTCTGAGGAATATCTTTTAGCATAAATTTGACATCACTAGGATCTCAGACTCATGCCAGCAAAAGCTATGTCTACGTATGTATAAATTAAAACTGGGTAAAGACCAAGAGGCAAGCAGTCAAGAAATGATACAAAACCTCTCAAGCACACCCCTGAAGGAATCTTTCCATTTGTTGTCTTTTTTTCCCTTCTTCCTCTCATTTCTCCAAGCTAGTGAAGCAAGAGGACGATGTTGTATGATACCTCAGGGTCTCCAAGATACAGCAGGATACAATAATCATAAAGCCTAAAATCGTAAATGGAGTAAATGAGGGGAGGACATTGCAATGAGGGACACACATCAGCACTCCCAGGCAACAGGATTCATGTTATGGTGAAAGGCATGTTGAAACAAGGGTCATGAAGGCCACAGGATGGCAGGAGTAGTAATTTGGAGGCATTACTGATCTATAAGTATGGAAATGGCATACTGCCTGGCATCTTGTCACAGAGTTTAGGGACACAGTGAAAGTCTTGCCTTTTCCTCAAGTGCTGCTAGACATGTCCTTAAACACCAAGGTCCAAATCAAAAGAGCCATCTCAGCACCTAACTCATGGATGTTTCAAGCATTTTACAGGAAAGGGTCATATACTCCAACAGAAGCCCTAAGAAGAACTGTGTGCAGCTCTGGAGCCCCAGCACAGGAAGGACATGGAACTGTTGGAGCAGATCCAGCGGAGGCCACCAAGGTGCTCAGAGGGCTGCAGTAGCTCTGCTATGAAGACAGACTGGGAGAGTTGGGGTTCTGCAGCCTGGAGAAGAGAAGACTTCCAGGAGACCTTAGAGTAGCCTTCCAGTATCTGAAGGGGGCTACAGGAAGACTGGGGAGGGACTATTGACAAGGGCTTGGAATGACAGGACGAGGGACAATGGGTTTGAAGTGGCAGAGGGGAGACTGAAAGTGGATGTTAGGAGGAAGTTGTTTGCAGTGAGGGTGGTGAGACACTGGCACAGGTTGCCCAGGGAGGTTGTGGCTGCTCCCTCCCTGGAGGTGTTCAAGGGCAGGTTGGAGGAGGCCTTGAGTGACCTGTGCTAGTGGGAGGTGTCCCTGCCTATGGCAGGGGGTTGGAACTGGATGAGCCTTGAGGTCCCTTCCAACCTTACCATTCTATGATTCTAAGATCAAGGGAAGACCAGGCGAATCCACATGTGTTTGGATATAAGTCTTACATGTTTTTAATCCAGCTGCAAAACATTAAACCACCTCTGTCTACTTCCTTCCTCCACTGAGCATGCACCTCCAGGACAAGTGGAATTGCTGTCACTAGAAGTTAATGGGTACCCCAAAGAGATTTCCATGGACTACTGCCATAAAAGGTATGAATTTGGAGGAATAAAAATCAAAGACACAGCACAGCTTGGCAGTGACACCAGTCACTTGTCAGAAGTTATCCTGTCCCAAGAAGTAGGTGAGTAGATTCAGACTGGACAGGAGGAGGAAGTTCTTCACCATGAGAGTGGTGAGAGCCTGGAATGGGTTGCTCAGGGAGGTCACTGGGCCCAAGTCCCTGTAGGTGTTTAAGGCCAGGCTGGATGAGGCTCTAGGCAGCTTGATCTAGGGTATGGGTGTTGGAACTAGATGGTCCTCGTGGTCCCTTCCAAACCTGACTGATTCTATGATTCCCAGGGTGTACCCTACTGAGTAAAGATGGTTCTTGCCATGGCATGGTGTCTTATGAACAAAGCCAGGCTGAGGCGTGCTGGGTGATAAAATGACCACTGCCATCCCATCTTCAAATGAAAGCTGTAAGCAAACTTTCAGGAGAGACACAGGCTGAAAACACTTGTTGAGGAGAGGGAAATGAGAGATGGGTCACCATGTGCCACTTGCTACATTCCTTGTCCCAGGTGTAAATCATTGTCTTATGAATTCTGGATTGGTAGTGGGACAGAATGGGTTCATTTATCTCAAGCAGCAGGATGAAGGAAAATGAGTGAAATATGATTATGCACCAAAGAGCCCAGATTAAATTTTGATAGTGGTATGCTTTGCCATTTGAGCGAGCAGGAATTATTACAGCTTCCTGCAGATCCTCACACGTTCTGTGCTGCTAAAAAACCTCTACAAGGTTTTTCTCCAAATAGGTGTTTCAGTAAGGTTACAAGCCCTAAGGGCTTTCACACTGCAGGGTCTTTGGTTTCATTAAGGAAAGTTGCAGGTCATACAAGCTGGTACACATACAGTTGCAAGAATGACCAACTCTGAGGATATTCAATCCTGACCACTTCCAGGGCTCACTGCTGAGCTGAAGTGGGGCAATACTTTACCAGCAATATGGATTAATGGATAAAGGGACTTGTCAAGTCACCACTGAAGCTATGACAAACCAGTTCACAACTCTATTCTGTCCAGAGTAGTGATACAGATCCAGCATTCCACTCTGCTCCTCTCTTGGGTGTTTCTCTTCCTTTCCTCTCCTTCACTTTCTGTCTCCTAAATGCCCCTGGATTTTCATATATGAAAATCACACATACAGATCTCACATTTAGCTTGCAGCTGGCAGGTCCTATACATACCAAAAGAGGTATCATGCCCATGGGACAGTACAGAATCATAGAATGGTAAGGTTGGAAGGGACCTCAAGGATCAGCCAGTTCCGATCCCCTGCCATAGGCAGGGACCCCTCCCACTAGCACAGGTCACTCAAGGCTTTGTCCAACCTGGCCTTGAACACCTCCAGAGAGAGAGCAGCCACAACCTCCCTGGGCAACCTGTGCCAGTGTCTCACCACCCTCACTGCAAACAACTTCCTCCTAACATCCACTTTCAATCTCCCCTCTGACACTTCAAACCCACTGCCCCTTGTCCTGTCATTGCAAGACCTTGTCAATAGACCCTCCCCAGCCTTTCTGTAGGCCACGTTCAGATACTGGAAGGCTACTATAAAGTCTTGAAGCCTTCTCTTCTCCAGGCTGCAGAGCCCCAACTCTCTCAGCCTGTCTTCATATCAGAGCTGCTGCAGCCCTTTGATCATCTTAGTGGCCTCCTCTGGACCTGCTCCAGTTGTATACTACAACCTGGTGCACCCTATTACAAAACCACTGGGCTGGAGAAACAGAGGTACTTACCTGTGTTGTTACTCTCAAACTTTGATCCTCCCCAACCTCAGATCCCTGCTCACTTTTCTCTCCTCCTGCTGCTGACACAACTAATGAAAGCTGCACTCACCAGACTGCCCCAGTGTCTGGGGTCTGGATGCAATGCTTAGCACTGACTCTAACCATGATTAACTTTCTGCTGCTCATGTTTCTCATGATTAAAGTTGACAGTTTTTCCTAGTGAGCATCAGGGTCAGCAGGTGAGAAAACAAGCAAACTTTGTCATAGGAGTTTGAAGTTAATGAGTACTCTGGCCTCCTGCAGTGAAATCATTATCTTCCATTAGAAAAAAAATATGGAGCTGGGAGAATTTATACAGAGACCAAAATACAGAAACATTAGAGGCAAACTGCTATATGAAAGACTATCTCACATGTTGTTTTGGATAAAGCACCTTCAGACCAAAATACAGAAACATTAGAGGTAAACTGTTATATGAAAGACTATCTCACATGTTGTTTTGGATAAAGCATCTTCAGACCAATATACAGAAACATTAGAGGTAAACTGTTAAATGAAAGACTATCTCACATGTTGTTTTGGATAAAGCATCTTCATCCTCTCTAAATTGTATTGTTTAGTAACAAACACAAGTCATAACCTGCTACAGAGAATGCATAGGAAAGTTCCTATGAAATTCCACAGACTGTGAGCTATGAATGCAGCAGAAAGCTGCCCAGAGTGACAGAGATGATGAGTTTTTATTAGATGTTGCGCCTGTGCTGGTATATATCCTTATCTGCCACTCCACTGCTTGTGATTAAGTAAAAAAACCCAAGCAATACTGATTATTTGACACACTGACACCTGACAATTGCTGTTTCTCCCCTTTTTATTAGTAAACTCCTCAGCAGGCAGTGAATGATTTTATTGTGTAAGGCACAAGCCAGCTTTGTGGGAGCTTCCAGGAGGCAAGTTCCAAACCAATGGCACAGACTCTCTTTTTATGCAATTCTTTGTAAAGTTTAAATGCTGTTGTCAACTGCTCTGTGATGAAAGGGGACAGTGATGGTAAAATCCTGAATAACATAAACGTCATTTTGGTGATGCTGAAGGACAAAGAATTAGGGTTTTGTTTGTTTGTTTCTTTTGTTTGTTTTTTGTTTTTATGTTTGGTTTTTTGTTAGTAGTTTGACAAGCAACTCAGCTTTACAACCAGTTACAAATGATGGTGTTAGTGTTGAAGCCCAAGGGTGCTGCTATCACCAAGGCTCCTCTTTGCTTTTTGGTTAGCAGTGTGGCTATACGTCTGGGTAAAGCCTAAATGTTTTTGGATTTCCTTCTCTACTGTTGTGGATTTCTTTTTTCTTTTTTTTTTTTTTTAATTTTAATGTGTGGCTGGTAGCAGGCAGATTCAGGTAACAGGATAAGAACACCCAGCCAACCTAACCAGAGGCACAAAACTGCTGTGCTAAGTAGCTGGAAGCAGTAGTAGTTGCACCAACTTGGACTGCTTACACACAGGAACAGGAGTAATTTTCAGTGGCATCTGCCATCCATGGACAGCTTTATTAGATCAGGCTGGGCTCATGCCACAGTTTAATCCAGTGAAGAACCAAGGTGGTGATAAGACATATTCACTGTGGCCCTTCATGCTTTGTTCTTTACAAATAATAAATTCAGCCTCATGCTCCTCTAAACTTCCTCTGCTCTCCTGGTATTTCTGAGCAAAGAGGAAAATCTGCTGTTTACTGAGGTCCTTCTAAGGATTTTAAGGACACCAGTGACAGGGAACACAGAGCACTCCAGCTGTCTGCTGGCCGCCATTGGCACCAGTGGGTGCTCATCCATGTTTTTTTCCTCTACCTCCACTCCTTTCCACTTTTTCTTGAGGAAAACTGCTGGCAAGGCTTGTCTCTGCATGGCAGGTAAGCATTTACTTTTTTGCTAGGAATAAATTGAAGTTATGTTTGGCAATGTCCTGTGGGAGAGAATTATCTTTGGAGACTGCTCATGTCAGATGGCTGCAACACCTGATTATCGTTGCCTGTATTATTGATTGCTGTGCTCTGCATCGCTTCCAGGTATGTGCAAGTTATTACACAGCTCAATAGATCCAAAGTTAGAAAAAAAAAAAAAAAAAGCAAATGCAACTGACCTGCTTTTTTTTTTTTTCTCCTCATCCTCGACTGGGAAGATTTCTGAGCTGTTCTGCCCCTGACTTGACATTAAAACGTTTTCAGATTCCACAGATTTAAGGAAGGTCTGTACAGATACACATTGTTGCTGGTTTTTCACAGCCTCAAACACCTACTTGCTTGTCATGGTAGGCCTAAGCAGGCCAAATTGGGTTTGTACCTCTCCTGCCTTGCCCAGCCAGGTTTCTCTGCTCTCCCTCCTGCTGTTTTGGGGAGAGCAACCACAGGAAAAGGGACAAAGAGCCTGGAGCCACTAAGTCTGGGGTCTGTGACCTGCCCAGATCCTGTGGTAAACCAAGGTGCACAGGGTTGCCTTGAGCAAGGCTGTGTTCTGCCCAAAGAAGGGTAAAGCAAGCCTATGGCTTCACCCAATATGGCCAAATCTTGGCTAACTGCCATTGGATTGGCTATCCTGTGTCCAAAGGCCCATTAGTCTCAGGCTGTATTGGATAAAAGGAGATGAGCAGGCAGCACAGAGGCCTTTGCCATTCCAAGGTGTGTCTGTGCCTGCTGCCTCTGATACCTCCAAGCATTTGGCCTGCACAGCCGGCGTGACACCGCAAGACATCTGCCTGCACCTGGAAGCCTTCTGCCCAGACAGAAGCCCTGGAGAGAACACAAATCATCCAGAGAGCCAGGAACAGGTCAGAGATCGTCTGCCTCCTTTCCCCGGAAGCCTGGGGAGACTCTAAAGCCTCTGACGGCTACCGACAGCAACCCTGCTACGAGCCTTGGGTACTGTCAGATAATAATTCTGTGGGTAAATGCCAAAAGCCTCTTGTAAGTATTAATTGCCTTCTGCCCTAAGCAGAAAGTAGCTCCTTGTGTCCATCTAGTGAGCAAGTGGTATACTGACTGCAAAGCCTTCTCTGCCAGTTCATATCGAGTTTAATTAATGTTTATATTTAATAGTTATTTCCAGATCCTGTTAATCGCCTGTACATAGTTTCCATAATGTTGCAAAGAGCCTGTTATTATTATTATTAAATGGTGATGGGGGTGATGCGAGTTCTGAATATTTAATATTAATAAACTGTTCATATTTTTATATACCGTCTCACATTAATTAATTACCCATCCCGTTACATTGCTCTAACAGGATCTGCTTTTCCTTCTTCTCCCAATTTTCTCCAATTAATTGGTCATCTTGATAAAGAACCCAGTACCCAGATGTGGATGGAAGCCAGGAGAGCCTAAACTCCTACCAGCAGGATCAGTCCTGGTTGCACAATGCAATCTGGAGCAACATACGCTCTAAGGTAATGAGACAACATGTGAACAACTTCTTCCTCTGACATAAGACCTTATTTTGAGACCTCAGGTATGCACTCAGGTTTGTTCAGACAACCAAGCCAACACAGTGTTATACACAGATATAAATCCTGTAGGCACAGATACATGATTACATTTTGAACTCCACTACCAGGTCTCATGTCCACAACTGGTGTTCATCTCCCTCTCCGTCTGCTTGCTTAGTGACCTCAGACATCCCTCTCAGATGTCTCACTGGTACTAAGTGTTTTCATTTAAAGGTGATAGGCACAGTGCAGGATAACTGTGCTAAGACATTGTTGGGTGAAGGAGGGTGACCCTGAGCACCTTGCATCACTATGACGCAGTATGTATGCCCCCTCCAGGGAAGGAAGGAGACACAGGTGAAGCACAGCTAAAATCTCTACAGCTTAATTGATGCCCAAAACCAATGCTATAAATCACAAGACTAGCAAGCAGCTCTCACTGCTCCCTCCAGAAAGCTCCCTCCAGAAGCTGGTGACAGCCTGTGAGAAGACATCTCTATACAGTCCCTGGCACTGCAGTCATCAGTTACAGGAGGACATGAAGTGAATGAGCAGAGCCCAGCTGTGGGAGTCACCTAGCGGAAAATGACCTCCAGAATCTCCTGTCAAAGCTGTACGAGCTGAGAGGCAGAAAATCTCAACTTCATTCCCATCAGACTCACATGCCATGATGGCATTAGGCGTGTCTTCCACACACATGTCCCCAGAGTGCCTTTCCTCCTATCTGTTTCTTCCACACTGACCAAGTGCTCACCAAAGCCACTGCCATTGATCAAGGAGATTGTTTGGAGAGCCCTATGGAGCTGTCACTGAACGCAAAAGAAACGCAGTGGCTTTAGTGGAAGTTAAGAAGAGAAGCCTCAAGCAGCAGGAAGCATAGGATCAAAGATGATTTTCCAATTGCTGTTTCAAATAAGCTACAACTGACCCAAGTAACTAAATCCCATTGCTTGAAAGAATTCCCAAGTAGTGCTGGAATAATTTCCAAACAAATCATTCAGCCAGAGCTGGAAGAAAGCTCAGTTCTGGATTTACTGCATATTGTTGGAACTACTTTAGGCAAGAAGTATTTCTTTTCAAAGCAAACTGCTAGCAAGTTTACTCAAAGTATGATCAGGTGTGACACAACAAACCCAGTATTGCTATAAAATAAGCACCCTATCTGAGAGTGCATTTTTGCAATGGAAAAGATTAGCAGACCTTCTGGGGAAAGGATGATGAATCCCAACATTGCTACTACAACACAACCATCATCATCTGCAGAATTCCTCTCTAGGGCAATAATTTCCATTTCCATTGGTACAGCAGGGAAGAGAGCAAAATGTGCCTTTCATTCCCTGTTAGGCAGCACTTTGGCACCGAGCATTGTAAAATGAGCCATGTTCTTTCGAAGGTTTTCCTGCTTTTTCTGCTCCAACACAAATAGTAAGGGTTTCACATCTCATCAGCAACATATATTCCAAACACGTCCCTTGAATTCTCCACCTTTCTTAGTCTGGCTCATTACCATAATTATGCTAACTGCAAGGGAAAAGTCCTATGCTGCAGAAATTTGTGTGTGCTCAGAAGTGGGGGAAAGGAAAAAAAAAAAAGATTCTTGTACTCCCAGGAACGAGTACTCTTAGAATGCAGGAATTTCATAATAAAAGTAGCACATAAATCTGCTGTACAGTTTGAAGGGTTTCAGAAACAGGTTTTATAAATGATGGCAGAAGACTCCTGAATGATGATAGTCTGCCAATAACCAAATGAAGGAAGGAATAAACATTTATTTTTTTTTAACTACAAAAGTCTTGGACATGACATCC
>VWYK01063728.1:0-15215 GCA_013399775.1 Semnornis frantzii | reverse complement strand
GCTGCAGCCCAGCACACAGTTGCTGTCTGGGCTGCACTCACACTGCAGGCTCAGGTCGAGCTTTTCATCATCCCAGACCCCCAGGTCCTTTCCCTCAGGGTTGCTCTCAGCCATTCCCCACTCAGCCTGGAGTTGTGCTTGGCATTGCACCAAAATGTCTGAAACATTGATGGGAGTCAGTCTCCATATTGGTTCAGTGAGTTCACAAATATAAGAAGCAGTCCACAGACTTCAAACTCCTGTTTAGTGCTCACATTGCTTTAAGACACACAGTTAACAAAAGCTTACACCCATGGTTAATAGAGGTAATATTTTTAATTGTCTTAGCCACAGAACATCAACAGCTGTCCTTGGATTTATCTACAGAGTGCCTTTTGGTTGGAATGGGAGCAGAGTTGAATGCCTGTTAATTCAAGTGAATTAATGACCTTATATATCCTAGCATGGAGATTGGGTAGACAGTTCTTCAGCAAAACAAAGGGGTAGGTGCTTAACTGTGGTTCATTCTGGGCTGATCCATTAACTGTTGTGTGTCCTCTCAAGAATGTACATTCATTAGCTCAAGTTAATTGCTATCCAATTGCATTGACATAGTACTCCTCTAAACACTAGTGCAGAAAAGCCTCCTAGAGATGCAATGTAATTAACCATTAACTAAGCCCCACCATTTATTGTTGGTAACTGATTATCTCTAGTTGTGAAATAATAACTTCACAGTTACACTTACATTTTTTCTTATGAGGACTTTAGGAAACCTCTTCTGCAGGTAATTGGAGTGATACCATTTCCTTCTTGCTATAATAAAGCACCCTGGCATTAATATTACTATTCCTGCACTTTGCCAGAGATGTTCCCTGACATTCTTTTATATATATATATATATATAAACCATTCATTCAGATGGAAAGAGCAGCATGTGTTTGACCTGATTATTGCAGAAGGACACTCACATCACAGCAAATGTTTTGCAATTTTTTTCGGGTTCTTTATGGTGTTTTCTAAATGCTTCAAAGAGTTTTCTGCAGTCTTCTCACAGCAGTTTCAGCAAGGTACCTTACCCACTTCATGCCTTGTGGTTTTTTTGGGCTCCTGCTAGCAGAAAGACAACATGGCCAGAGCCTGCCTTTTCACAAGCTACAGCAATTCTGATAAACAATAGTTTAGAAACTAGCTGGGAACAACTGACAAAGATCTCAGGCAGTCATCACAGCAAGAAACTAAAGCTTTTTAATAACAGAGCACACCACTGCATGAGCAATATGCTGGCATCCTTCTGCAACACTGAGATGTATTTAAAACATTTTAAGTGATCAATACCTTCACAGTATTTGAAAAGAAGACAGTTAAGGCAACTTCATAAAAGAAGAACTAATGTATTTTTTAATTTTTTTTTTTAAACATAATCCCCACATTAAAGGTAAGAAAAAAAGAATTAGAGCTAAGACCAAAGGCAAAGCTGTAACAATAAATGTTTTTTTAAAACTAATGAATGCCATTTGAGTGTATTTCTACTCAATATGTCCTCCTGGAACTAATGGAGCCCCTCCTGGGCACTTACATCAGATGAACAAAGAATAATTGTGAACTCTTAAAGTTGTTATATTCAACTGGCACTCTAAAGCTCTCCTGATGTGAATCTGGGATATGAGGAGGAATCCCACCCCAGCAGCTCCCCATCTAACAATCATCCTGTGAAAAGCTCTTTGCCCCAGAGGAGAGTTTTATTGTACCAGCAACAAAGCAAAGATATCATAAGCACTCATTTGCTCCTAATATTCTTCAGTCTATGCCATGAGAGAATTTTGCAAACTTGTTCAAGTTCTAAATTTCTACAACAGTGAAACTGAGATTTGGATGTGTGTTTGTTGAAGCCTACCCAGCTTCTGCCAGAGCAGCTTGCAGGGCTCCTGGTTAAGATACTTGTGAAGATAAAGACATAGGCAGAAGTGGCCCCAACACCTCAGAATGCACCTCTGCATCTCTATGGCTGCCTGATAGGCAACAGGAATGGAAGAGACAGAGGGAAAACATCAGGAGGAAAACAGAAGGAAGCATTAGAAAAGGCAGCTTCATGGAGTGTATTTAAAATAAAACATATATAGGAATAGCAGCAGATTTCTCTGTTTCTGAATCAGAGAATGACAGAATATGAAGATCAGTTGCTTAGTCAACACTCACTAAACCATGCACAAGTGCACCTGCTTACACTCACTGGGGCAGCAGATACCACAAGCAACGCATGGCTCCTCCTCTCCCTGAGCCACATTACAGAGAGTGGGGCAGGACTGCAGTGACAGGATGAAGACACTGGCAGGAGACAGATCTTGCATGCTTCAGAATGGATTCTAGCCCCCTATGCATTACCCTGTCTCCCTTGGAGGGTACTGCTAAGCAGTGAGCACACAGAGATGTTGCACTGAACTCCAGGGCTGGAGAAGTCCTGATTTGGAGAGCAGGGATGGGCATCAGTCATCGAGGTCATGTTTTATCCACTCACTGACTTCTCAGTGCCACTGACCCCAGGACTTCCTTCAACGTACTGTCTTCCTCCCCTTCCTCCTCCTTGGTATGGCAATGAATTATAACACCTCTAGTGCCAAGCAGAAAAGCCAAGCCAAGGAGAGGCCACAACAGAGCTGTGCTGAGCTGCACAGCATATGGTTAGCACTATTAAAGCAGGCAAAACTCAACAGTGACTCACAGTGAAAATCACACAAAGCTCCCATCAGGATCAGCTCTTGCCAACCTCTAATATCAGCATAATAGAAGGGGAAAATTTCCAAGCTGTACATGGCCAGGCAGCATCTTCTCCTCTCCATGACAGCACCTTTGGAAGCAGGTGCTAAATGATGCCTGTCTTCTCACAATCTTTCCAATGTCTCAAATCCTCTAATAAAGGAACAACCAATACCTTCTTTCAAGGCAAAAGCCCATGCAGGGCATGTCTTTATCCAGTGCAGAAGACCTCCTAGGGGAAAAATTTTCCTCTACCTTTTCCCAAGTGAGACACTGAGGGTTGTTCCCAGTACTACAGATACAGGCCCCACATTCAACATATGTCATGTAGATCAACCTGCAAAGCATCAAGAGCTACAGTCACATCTACAAAGTGATTTAGGTGCCTGTAGCTAAAACTGAAGAAGGAGTTAGGATTCCCTTTCTCAAAATGATGACATTTCCTGTTAGTTTGAAAAGCATGACCAGGACTTGGCACTTGAAATATGGAGGCTGCAAACACAAACCATTCAGAGGATCTGTATTTTTTTAGAAGAGACTAATACCAACTACCTGAAAACCCTCATAAAATGGCTAAGGTAAAACTCTAAGGACCACATACCATGATTAGTTTGAAATATCTCTGTATTTCACTAGCAAGAATCCAGTTTGGATTCCTTCAGACATCCCTCTAGGACTGCTTTCACCATGTGAAGAGAAGAGAAGGCTTCGAGGAGACCTTATAGTAGCCTTCCAGTATCTGAAGGGGGCTACCGGAAGGCTGGGGAGGGACTATTGACAAGGTCTGGGAATGACAGGACAAGGGGCAATGGGTTTAAACTGGCAGAGGGGAGCTTGAAACTGGATGTTAGGAGGAAGCTCTTTCCAATGAGGGTGGTGAGGCACTCAGACAGGTTGCCCAGGGAGGTTGTGGCTGCTCCCTCCCTGGAGGTGCTCAAGGCCAGGCTGGAGGAGGCCTTGAGTGCCCTGTGCTAGTGGGAGGTGTCCCTGCCTATGGCAGGGGGTTGGAACTGGATGATCTTTGAGGTCCCTTCCACCCTTACCATTCTGTGATTCTATGATTCTATGTGCATCCCAATTACATGGGCTCTGCTAGCATCTCATGGTACAGCTGCATGATAATTTATTCATAAGCATTAAAAAAAAACCCCAAAACCTTAGATTTCCAAACAACGTAATGCATGTTGCTGATTCATTTACTCCAAATTAAAAAGCTTCATCTTCATCTCTCTCTCCCAACTCTCAGCATTTTAATTGTTTCTTCCTTCATTGTTAGATCAATATCAATCATTGTCTTCAGTTACCAGAACTTGCATGTTCCTGAAAATGATGTTAAATTTAGATGCTAATGAAAACTGTTTACACTGTTTAACCACAGAGATGAAACCTCTATTACGAACCATAAAAACTGTTACTTATAACAAGAAAACCTTAATTTCTACCTCAATCTTCTTCCCACCATCTGCTGTCCTACAAGACCCATCCCAGAAACCAGGGACTGAACAAACAAACAGTAAAAAAGGGGTAATTGTTAACTTTGCTTCACAATGCAACAAGGATTAAAAGAATTAAAACAGTCCCATTAACCGTTACACTGAAAATTATGTTATAAAGCAAACTAATCCACGTTTGCCAGCACATGCCAACATTCCTTCTCTCCAGCTATCTTCCCAAACAATGGACCAGACACCACTATAGAAATATATCATTGACCCACAATGCCCACTGAACTTTCTCCATCCTGCCAGAAGACCAACAAAAAGCTGTTAAGAGAAATGTGGCAGATATTAGAATTACTCTTTCACCTAAACCATCACACAGGTAGAATATTTAAAACATTTCTGTTCTAACTATATAAATAGTGATTTGCTCTGGCCACTCTGGCTATGTGAAATGCTGAGACTGCACCTGTGTCATTCCCAGATGTTTTTCTCAGGGGTCACCATGGGTCTTTGTACAATTACAGACACTATCATGTTCTGGGAATTGCTGCATCAATCAGCATCAGCCTCTCTGCATGTATAGATGGAGAGAGTTTAAGGCAGACAGTGGGTTTCCAGGATAAGAGCCACATTCATAAAGTCCATTTATACCAAAAAGGTCTAAATCTCCTAACATTAACTGTCATTCACATTTCTTGTACGAATCACAAACCTAAATGTGGGGGAAGGCTAAAACTACTACACAACTCCAATAGAATGCTTTAATTATTTGCTGTGCTGCAGTAGTGAAGCAGTCTTGGAGAGTCATCTTTCCTTTTTACTGGGGTAGATGAGACACAACCAGACAAGGTGAGACACTCTACACTGTATTTTACTTCTTAATGGCTGAAAAATCTTTATTCCTTGTTTCTTCCTGATCTGCCCCCAAAGAACACTCAAGACGCTTCCATCGCGGTTATCGCACGAACAAAACTGTTTCATTTGTGACTTGCACACCAGTTATGTTCCAAGGAAGACCAAGCAAAATCAAACACAGCCATGCCACACTGCTGCTAAATAAAGTCCCATGAAGTAAGAAGCTAATGAGCTCATTTGAGCAATAATGTGGTAATGTGGTTTATGCCATCTGGAATGCAGAATGAACATCCTAATTCCTGCCCCCCAACCCCCCTTGCTAATACAGATGACTGCAGTGAGACAGTTTTGACTGCTGATGTAAATCCACTGGCTCCCAGAGACAAAAGCATGGATTTCTATATTGTATGTTAAAAAAAACCCCAACAAACATATAAAGAAATAAACTGTTATGTAAATACATCATTCTTTTTATAATCTGGGCAATTTGGTCTACCTCTTGCCTGAGCTAATTCTCTCCTTCAGTTACCTTACACACCTTCTTTAATGAATATGTGTTCCTTTTGATTAAATTAGCATTTTTGTCTACCTAATTAGCCCCAGAAACCTGTGCTGAAGCAATCTAAAAGTGACTTCATTACTGCTCATTGGTGCATGTTTGCTACCCATCACTGTCAACTCAAGAGGCAAAGGATTAGAAGACCATTAACTGTGGTTTATTTGGCTTTCCATAGCCATCGTCGCGCTTGGAGGGTGCAGCCAATCCAAGCTTTCAATCGACCCGGTAGGACGGTGACAGATGTTTTAATCATGTGGTTTCATTCATTAGTGCTCATTTGCCTGGTTGGCCAGGTTTGTGGTTCTGAGAGACAGTTGAAACAACAACAACAAAAAAAAAAATCATCAAAATAAAAATTAAACCTAAGCAGTTTAATTACCTTTTCCCATTCATCCCTCAGCTAGAACAGCTCACGAGTAATGACAAACTGAAAATATAAATAAAACTCAGTTTATCCAGACCAATGAGCTAACAAGCCTGCTGACCAGAAGATGCATCACTGCTTGTCTAGGAACATAAGCACAAGTTGTTTAATAGGCACTTAATGTACATCAGTTAATGAAATCATACCAGAGCTAATGAATATATATAATTGGGTAGGCAGCTGTCACTAAAGGAAAGAAAAAAAGTTAGTGAAACCACCTTGCTAATTCAGTTTGCAGAGACAATTAGAGAAAGCCCTTGAAGACAATTCAATAGACCCTGCTAATACTGTGACTGCTATTGATTATTTGCATGGTGATATCACCTTGCCTCATTCCTGACCAGCTTCTCATACAAACGACACTCATCCACCTGCAAAATGCTAAATAAGGAAATTCAGATAAATGTCAAAACAAAACTTGATAAATTAAAATAATTAAGTTTAAAATATGTTATATTACAACCCCTCAAAACCAGTGATGGAGTGTCTACATTTGAATGAACATGCCAGGATTCTTCTGCATAGCCATCACTTCAGATTCCATCTAATGCAGAGGTAAAAATGTGACTAAAACACCTTTTTTTTTTTTTTCCCCTGAATAAGCTCTGGGAAGATCTACAGCTCAAATCTGTGGTGATAATTATTGAAGTCTGCACTATAAATTCAGTATGTGAGGCTCTGGAAAACCTCTGCCAGTGAAGCTGATACAGAGCAGGATTTATCACAAACTCTCCAGCTGTTTTGACTTTCTGCTTTCACTTGCTTTGTTCTTTCACTATCAAAGACCTTGAAGTCTCACATCATTAAATGTCATTCCTCAACAAAAATATCTCTTCCTCTATCTAGAAACCCTTCAAAATATTAAGAAAGTTTCATGTTATTTCATGTATGGCATTATAGGAAATCCAACATCTGCGTGGAGTGAGAGAATGCTTCTGGGGATTGTTATTAAAGATACATTTGACTCTTTCCCCTATCACCACAGACTCTTTTTCAAACCAGTTCCCAGTAGCTGAATCGATATGAGAGAGAACTGAGACAGGAAGGTCAGAGCATCTTTTTCCCAAGATCATCCTTGAATATATCAAGACAGGATGCTCTAGCAAGGCAGAATCGTCCCTGTGGCATGGCTGAGAGCTCATAGAACCAAAGGATAGGGAGATGAGGCAGAGGCAGCCTGAGGGATAGCCTACCCAGACATCATCCACCAGCAGTGAATGAAAATCCCAGCCCAACAGGCAAGAAATCTGGAGGTGGGAAAGCATGATAGCATCATCTTCCCTCACACCATTTATCCTCCTGACCACCAAAGAACCTAAACTGTAACTCACAACCTGTGGTATAATTTAGCAGACTGTAACTCCTTTTTTGTCTGCTAATAATTTCTTAGAAAGCCCTTGATAAATAATACATAGTGGTGCACACATTTTATTCCAGTCATAGTTTGCTCTTATCTTGTCAAAAATATATTTTTTTTTCCCCCAAAATATCCTGTGAAGACCATTTGGAGTTTGTTTTCATTTTCAGGCTCTGCTGAACTAAGCATTCGATTCAGAGAAAATAACAGGTTTGAAAGAAAGGCTCTGGGAAACTTAAACATAACAGATGCTTATTTGCAGACATCTGATTTAACTGAACTGAAAACCCCAGTCTAAATCCTGAAAACCATAAATGTCAGCCAGCTAGAACAGAATAATAACCACTTATCGATACGGATGCACCTAGGAGATAACAGAGTTCCTGGATCATAATATTCATATAACTGCTCTCGGTTTGCTTCTCCCAAGCTCTCAAATTACCCCTGGCAATACCATATCTCATTCCTCAGGCTGTGCCTTGATGGATCACGGTGAAGGGACTCATTCTCTACAAGTAGGGAGTTTTCTTCCAGTATCAGGTGTGAACTGTTTAGCCTAGAATTAACATTCGAGGATATTCCCAGCAGCATAAATGGCCAGCAGTGGCCACCTCTGCCATTTTCAAGAGAGCCCACTGGATGCAAGATGACAACTCACACCTCATAAATATAAATCTCTTAATCTCTGAAATTACAGAATGTGTGTGATCAAAGCAAACTCACAGGCAAAACCACTCTGAAACTTCAAAGCAGCCCAGATCAGGATTTGGCTTTTCTCAGTGTCCATAATGAGGCAAACTCAAGCAGCACTCAAGTGTCCGAAATCACGGTGGAGACAATGACCTGAAAATTTATAACCACTTGAAACAAAAATCTTAGCACCAAAAATCAACCCAAGAGGGGACACTGGCATTTTAATGACAACTGTGAAATTTCAGCTTAGAAACTAGCATCAGGTCAGGCTGTTTAATACTTTCTTATGCTTTTCACCTGAGTAAGGGATAAGACACTCACAGTCCAAACAACTTGGATGGCACTTTGCCCTTTAGCCTGCAAGTTATATGCTGCTCCCTGTGCTCTTGGCCTTTTGAAAGCAGGCCCAGATTACCTTCATATAACATGAGTCACAATCTCAGTGAGGTGCAACCTCAGCGAGGTTATCTCTGTAGCCAACAAAAATAGCAGGCACTGGAGGGGTGATTCATCCTGCCCAAGTCAGATGTCTCCTGTGGGATGTACTAAAACAGCTCTTTCCTTGCACATCTGAAAACCAGCAAAGGAAATCTCACATCGGATGTGCAACATTCTGCATTCTTTAAGCCCAGGATCTAACTCAGCCATCTTAACACCACAACATTTTCCTGTTTGTACTTCTAATTACTTTTCATTAGGTTTTCAAATTTGTCTGAGAATTACTTTGAGAAATGTTGGCAGTTTGATTCCCCCCTGATTTCTTAAAATCGTGGCTCAAAGCCCAATGTGACATTAATGGAGTTTAATTAAATTCATTATGCCGTTAATTCAAAGCGATCTGAGACAGTCTAGAACTCTGCTGCTGATCTCAGTTGGAACTTGGCTGAACATTTTCAGGACAGATGAGCTGGCAGACAAGGAGGTGGCTGGGTAAAGTTGACTAGAGGTACTCCTTATATGTTATGTGCTGCATTTTCATGTGGCAACATCCTACAACCACTGTAAAGTGCACCAGACATATTTTGTTGGGCAATTAGGTGTTGTCTAGAATTTGATGAAAGCGTGAGTGAGACGTTATGCAAATCTCTCAAGACAAAATATGGATGCTGCATCTCTTAAAATATTGATTGAAAATGAGGAAAAACCTTTTTTTTTTATTAAACACCCCTTGATGTACATGTAAATGTTAAAGCTGGGAGAAGATGAGACGCTAGCATCAGTCACCATAAAGAGAAAAATCAATTTTGTATAAAAAGTAGCTTATTCAAGTTAGCTGTGAAACAGAAGAAATTGATTACATCACTACATATTGCAAAAGGGTTGCTCTATCATGTTGTATTTGGCGAGCCAGGGCACTGGGAAGAGAGGGAGTTATTAAATGAGACAGCAGAAAGAGGAAGAAAAGGCAGGACAGCAACATAAAAAGGAAGAAAGAGGAGACAAGGAGCTAACAATGACATGCTCTGCGAGTGGTCAGGAAAGCAAGAGAAGACAGATCACTGCACAGTCAGAGAAGTCAAGAAAAGAAATCAATATAATACATACCATGGGGCATAAGTCAAGGAGAAATGTAATATATAATGAAGGGAAGCAGCATTAAAACCTTGGACTCATGCAGGACTCACTGGGTGCTCTATTCTTATGGCTGTGCTTTGGCAGCCCAGAGAATTAAACCAGCAGTGGAACGTGGCTGTGCCAGCCCAGCCAAATCTTGGCCTGGCACAATGTGTCCCTGAAAGTCACTCTGGAGCTGCATCAAGTCCCCAAGCTTTCTGAAGTGTGGAATAGCAGGTTCATTGACTAGTAGCAGACATTTGCATTATGCTAGTAGTAGGAAAGCATAAAATCTTTAAGATGTGAACAGAACCAGCAAATCTGGAAGTGACTCAATTAATAAACATTTCCAAAAGTCATCATCCTTAGATGTGTTTAAAGGTCATTTAGATGTGGTGCTTGGGGATATGGTTTAGGTGTGAACTTTGTAGAGTAGCTTCAATGGTTGGACTTGATGATCCCAGGGGTCTTTTCCAACCTGGATGATTCTATGAGGCCAGATGAACACAGCTTATACTGATGTCACCACTGCTCCAGTCCAGCCTGACCAGAGGGTATTTACAGTGAAATGCAAAGCCAAGAAGGGAGCAGCCCTACAATGGGGCCCTGGGCAGCCCATCTCCGTGGTAAACACCGCAAGAGCAGGGCTCCTCTTCACGGGGTTCAGTGCTAGCTCCATTCAAGTATGTTTGTGAAGAACAGAAGGCAAAAAAGGTCACATGAACAAAGTTAATGGGAAAAGTGAATACACAGCTTAAATATCGCATGCGCTGCTGCAAATGCAGTAGTCCTCTTTCTCCAACGACCTTTAGTAGAACAACCCTTACATCCTTAAGGCAGCTGAGCACTCCAGCACACCCCATTTCTGGCAGCATTACCCCACTGAACAGAAAAACTCCCTCTGTGCATTCACAGCTGATAAAACCCCGTGCTCAGGATCCCCAGGGCACAGCCCCGGGCGCACGGCTGAGGCGCTGCTCCCCCCCTGCCTAAGTGCCTATCCAAAACGCAGCACTAAAAAAGCACTTCGACATTATTTTGGCTCTTCTGTGACACTGATATTCATTTGCCCCCACATTATAGCCTCACTTCTGAGGTTACAGTAGTAAAAGTAATATCCCGTTGCCACAGGGCAAAAACTTTCATTCCACACTTATGTAATGTATGTTTCTTCAGCGGGGAAAGTTAGTGAAAAATGAGCTTTGTAGAAGTGACTCTCCTTAAAGTTAATGTCCCAAGCTTTTTTTTTTTTTTTTTTTTTAATATGATGTGTGTAAGTGAGGTTTTACATCCAGAATTTATTAAGTAAGAGAAGTTGGGCAAAACCCAAGCTTTTTTTACCCTAAAGGCGCTATCAAAACCCTGAGGACGCTGTAAGAATATAGTCCAGCCTTTTAAATTAGATACTAATCTTTTTTTTTTTTTCTCCTCCTCCCTTTCTTTCTTATTCATGGACTGCTTGAGGTGAATGGCTACATGGAAAATAAAAAAGAGAGCCTGATGGATATTGTTGAAAACCATTCAAATATTTCACTACCCATAATGACACAGGGAAGAACTGTATCTCACGTCTTCTGGAGAGTCCATTTAATCTGCCAGACCTCCATTAGTAATTACTTTCATTACTATCCCTGTCCCAAAAAGGCTATTATCTTTATCAAATAATTGATAGTTCTGACTGTCCCCTTTCAAAGGTTGCAGTCTAAAATTTTTGAGAGAAAAATCAGACCGGATGCCTGAGTGCTGGATGTTTGCAGCCAGATAAACCCATGTCTAAATCTGTGCAATAAAGAGCTGGGCACACAGATAAGTCAGCAGAGCCAAATGCAGTGGTGAGGGTCTATCGAGACACTTTATCGTGCCTGTTCATATTTGTAAACCTGTGGTAAAAGCTGGGCAGCTATAAAGAGCATTCTGCAGTTTAACAGGGTTAAGCTAACACGAATTATCTTGCATTTGTGGTGGACAAGCAGCATTTAGCTGTACAGTCTGTTCTTTGGGATTTGCTAGCACATGGTAGGATTTGAAAATACATCTGAACGCTTTGCCGAGGCACATCCAGGCCTGGAGATTGCGTCTCAGGTGGGCTTGACCAGCAGCATGGCACCTAAAGAAAGGCACCTTCCCCCTGTTGCTAGTTACCATAATTCACTGAGGCTGGGAAAAGACTCATTCACCATCTCCTGCCTCTGCTAAGCAAAGAAGGGCATTATGTGCCCTTTGTAAACATGCCCATTTCTCCACTGTTCTCACAGCTAATCGAAACCATTCCACTTCAGAAAAAACTTTTCTTTTTTTTAATGCTGAACACTACATAAATGTTTCCATATTTGCAGTTGGCCTTGATAAGCAATAGCAATAGTTACATTTTGCTCCAGCAGTTCGACATAGGGCAGCATTGATAACCTACATGGCATCCTGTAACACCCACAAAGAACTGCAACATCAAATTTTTAGAGAGACTTACATTGTGGATCGAGCTTTGCTCCTGACAAGCATTCCAGGATCAAGTACAATTACAGCTGGACTTGGTGATCCTGAGGATCTCTTCCCACCAGAATGTTTCTGTGATTCTGTGAATTTATAACTAAGTAGTCCTGAGTATAACCTTGACACCTTAATGTAACCTCTGCTCTTCTGCATGCACCAGGGAGGGATGCCTTGACCCTGCAAGCAGAGCGTGGGGCTGGCAGTTTGGGGCAGGGGGGTACATGGGCACTGTTGTTTTGTTGAGAGCCCCAAATAGCCAGAGGGATTATGTAAAAAAAATAATAATTTTAAAAAATCACTAAATGTGTAAGCACATTTTGACTTTTCATATGTTGTGAAATGTTTGCATTTCATAATAATGAATCCACGTTTCTGCTTATGTGCTCAACACATTTTACAGTTCAAATTTTTGAGTCCTTACTGAGTTCAGCTACAAAGATATTTATTTAGAATAAGTTTTTGTTGGGTTGGATTTTGGCTTACATTATGTGAGATAAGACTTCTTAGGCTACACAAAGGGCAAACAGTTCTTGCTTTTAGGTACTTCACCAAGAAGTCTCCCTTCATTCCTTAAAGAAAAATCTTTCATAAGGCAGTTTAGAGAATTTAACAATTACCCATCTACAAAGGTGTGTTTAACTTTTCTTGTTTATAGATCTGCTGAATAATATTTACACGTTCTCAGTTCTCACTGAGCTCCTCTGGTGAATTCTCCTTCCCTATACACAGGATGACTAAATTCCTGTAATTTCAAAAGTAAATATTTTTACTTTCTTTATAAGCACACTGGAGTAATTAACCCCTTTAGAAGTTAGTGTATTCATTTCTCTGGCTATAAAAGATGTCATCTGTGCAGAATATTTTTAATTTGCCCTGGATTGCAGGAAGGCTCAGAGTTTGCAGAAGGCTTTCAGCACCTAAGCACACATGACCCTCACCTTGCTGCTCACAGGTTCCTCCTGGCTGTAGTTCAGGCTTATTGTTTCTGTCCTTCCCATCGTAGTCAGAGAGATCAGGCAGTTCACAGGACTGAACAACACTTCCCTAACATGATGGTGGGCTGTGTAATAAAGTCACACAAGCTCTTGGAATCTGAAAATGAACCTTTGTGTAATACACACAAAGAGATGAGCGCTTAAACAGAGTGACCACATGTGAAAAAGAAGATCTCCATCCAAACCCATATTGCACATTTTTAACAAGCAATTAGAAAGAAAGATGATTAACATCAAAATTTAAAAGAAAACAGGCAGAAGATGGCAAAGGTGTGATCTCTTTGCCTGTTTCTACTTCAGATACTTCCAACTGTACCAAAAGACGGGAGTATTTTTCTAAAACCACTTTCTCCTCATTAGAAGGAGCTGCTGCCAGAGTTGCAGGGGAAGCTCATTCAATGTCTGTCTAATAACTTAACTTAGCTGAAATACAAACTTCAATCTCAAACACCTTTTAGCCTGTGGGCAACACAACTAACAGCACCAACTTGAAAAAACAATCCTGTTTCAAACTGTTCAACCACATTGTATTCTTTTCCTTTCCCTATCTCATCAGGAACTTTTACTTCCATTTGGTTCTGGAAGCCATTCTGAACCCCCTTACCTTTGTAAGGACCTATGATGCCTCACATTCTAATTCTTCACCTGCTTTAAGTGAGTTAGCAAAGAGCTTTCACCGCTTTGATGGGGCTACATCTGTATTTCAGGGCTGCTTTGTGCAACAACATATCATGATGGCAGATCCTTTGGCGCCCTGTGACCTCCCATGCATGTGTAACTTGAATTATAAAGACAACAACATATTTGTACCACAATTAAAAACATGTTTAGCATTCCCTCAAGGAACCACTCTTTCCAATTACTTTCTGCTAAAGGTGTATTAACCTGCTGTGGCAGCCCACCATGACGACGACAACTGTTGTTCCCATTGCTTAAGTTTAAATATTGAGTGTGAAAAACCACTCTGGATTTCCATAACCTTGAAATGTCACCACACATGGATTATACTTAGGCTTAAACACAGTCTGCTCTTTTAAGCAGAACCTTTACAAGTCCTCAAACACAAACAAGGCTTCGTGCTCTTTGGCAGCAATACATTTTACCGCTTTCCATTTGCTGTGGGAATGCAATAAACAGGAGGTGAACATGTAATCATGCAGCTAGGAAAAAAGTAATATGTAGGCAAAGAAAAAACAAACCTAAAAGCAGAGACAAAACAAAAAAAAACCCCTAAAAGCAGAGACAAGAAGGAAAGAGCAAGACAAAATAGACAATGTACTTTCCTGCTAACCTTTTCATTATACTGAAAAAAACCCCACACATAAAATAAATAGAGTTGCAAAATGCAGCAGGTTGGAAGTGACCCTTGAAGGTCTTCTAGTCCAACCCCTCTGCAGTGAGCAAGGACATCTTTAAGTCAATCAGGTTGCTCAGGGATGTCTCCAGGGATGGTGTCTCCACCACCTCTCTGGACAACCTGTTCCAGTATTTCATTAACCTCACTGTAAGGCACGTCCTCCTAATATCCAGTCCAAATCTACCCTGCTCTAGTTTAAAACTATTGCCCCTGGTCCTATCACTACATGCCCCTGTGCTGCAGTGAGCCCTTTTCAACTCACATCTGTACAACTCTTTTCAAAACACCACTGAGGCATTCTGCCTTACTACTGGTGAGCAAAACGCTGCTAGGGCACTCACAAGTTATGTCCAGACCAAGGGTCAAGTATTCCTGACTGTGAGAGGCTGATTGCCCCTCCCATAACGTAATCAACAAACATAAAGATTGCCTTTGTTAAAGATGGGCCTGGGTTGCTGGCAAAGGCATGCAAACAGCACCTTTGTGGACGTAGGGGACTTGGCCCAGACATTGGCCCAAGAGCTCAGGAATGCTAAATAGAGTGTCTTGATGAAGTTCTGAGATTTCAGCCTGCCTTGAACACAACACCCAGGACGCCACGCTTCACACCAGCTACCCTGAAGAAAGGTTTCTGTGTATTTGGGGTACCGACAGGCAAGCGGTGCAGGGAGGGGGAGAAGGCCCTGCCCAGTGCCGCCGCCGCACCCCTGCGGACATGATAATGCACAAGTAGATTTCCTGGGGAGCTGCACC
>VWYK01063714.1:27303-38878 GCA_013399775.1 Semnornis frantzii | reverse complement strand
TTACCTATGCAGAGAGTGCCAGTTAAATCTGTAGTATAGCCAAGGTTGCAATGACAACGGTAAGATCCCCTCTCATTGATGCATTCTCCATTACGACAGACGTCATGAATAACCTTACACTCGTCAATATCTGCAATTAAACAAGGGTTGGTTTACAACAGAACAAGAAATTATTTTATGCAGCTTCAAGAGATTCTTGTGACCTGACGTGAAAAATCCACACACATCCTACATGCAAAAAAATGCACATAAAACAATGAAATATCACATAAAGGAGAAATATTAAGTGGAAGTGAACAACTGGAGCTGATTTTATATTAGCCTCCATAAATCAAACACCACTTTGCATTCACGTACAGAAATAGATGTTAATTCATACCTACAAAACACTCATATGGGAGAGTACAATGAATGGTTGTCAATCAACCAGCATGCAAAATAAACACCTGCCAAACTGGCATGAGTCTCTCATCATCCAGGGCCTTTGGCTGTGTTCACTCCTCCCAGTGGACTGTACTCCCTCAACATGAAAACTCTCCAAAAATTCCAGTAGCTATACAAACTATTTAGGACCCCACAGTGTTCCAACACGCAAAAGGATAGGTTATAATTTATCGCTTAATTTAGCATTGCGTAAGAGAGGCTTTAACAGACAAGTCAGTACCTGCTCCATTAGACATGTATCCCCGGCCATGAGGACAAAGTTTCTTGAAGGCCACAGTTCCTGGGAAGGGGCAGATCTCACAGTTTGGTCCCCAGCCTCGGCCACCATCACAGCAGCATTCAGACTTGGTGACAGAGTTCCTGTTGCTTGATCCAATTTGACACATACTTTGTAAGACTTCAGTGAAGCAGTAGCCCTCCCTGTTGTCTGGAAGACAAATTATGCATCACAGAGAATCCTAATAGTGATAACCTTCAGAACCCAGTCATGAGATGTTAGGAATTTAGTCAGAATATAAAAGAAAGTGCATACTTCACCCTGGGACTGTGGAACAGAGAGTGAAAGATCATTGGCAGTAAGAAAGAGACGATGATGTAGCAAAAGGTGGAAGCTAAGTTATGCTACACTTACAAAAATACACGTTTCTGTCTGAAACCAGAGAAGAATGACTGGCTAAAAATCAAGACCAAAGAAAAGGCTGAGCAATTCCCTGCTGACTGAAGCCATCAAACACTCATGAAGTTCACCCAATCAGGCTGACTGAAGCAGGCATATGGTTAGTGTAAACAGAAGGAACTTGCAGGAGGGCACCTACTTACAAAGGCCCCTGACTGATGGCATGTAAATTCAAGGGCCTGTGCACTCACTATACATTGCCAAGTTTAATTTCAACCACAATTTCTGCTATCAAAGTGATAGCTCATTAGAGTGTTTACGTGTGACTTACCAAGGCACTCGTTCTGGGCATCACTGACAGTGAATCCTTCATTGCATTCACATCTGTAACTTCCCACTGTGTTTAGACAACGCCCATTCTCGCAGATCCCAGGTTTGGTCTGACATTCATTCTCATCTGTGCATTTCAAACAATATGACACAAGTCAAGTCCATTATTGGATTAATGCAGATTAGAGAAGCTTGTACGGAGTTCTTAAGCGGTGCATTCTGCCTGGTTAAACTTGCACAATGTTTTAAAACAGAAATACTCTTTTATGCAATTTTCAGTGTTACGTATTTTGTTACTGCATTTTCTCTCAATGTATTCCACACTGGTTTTGTCAAAAGTTTTCAGAGTTACAGTTGCACTTCTGAATGTCACCCAAAGTTTAAAACCAATTCCAATCTACTCTCATCCACGCTAACAGAGGGTACGGCAATGGGCCAAACTCTATGCTTCCTGATTCGGAACACTCACAGCAGCAGCAATGCAAACTGACTGTAAGGCCACAGCCACGTCAATTCTCTGCTTACTGCCCATGTGTATGCACACTTGAGCAGCAACAGTTTGTATGGCACTGGTAGACCCAATACACAGGCAGTTGTGTAATTCTTTCCCTGAGCTCCTTTGTGTTTCAATAAATCCAAAATCTGCAGCTCTGCTGAGCAACTGACTTGCCAGTTTTCTAACACTTCAGTGTCACTTACCTATACAGCCTTCCCCATCCGGTCTGCGCTGATAACCTGGTCCACAGATACACATATAGGTGCCAATTAGGTTTTTGCACTCCATCTGTTTTGAGTCACAGTCATGAATTCCTTCTTCGCACTCATTCTGATCTAAAACACAACATTTAGAATTCAGTATATAGCGATGAAATTCACAATACTAAATTCTGACTTTGGACTTTCAATTGTAATGAAGCTCTATGTGTACTTTCATCACGCCACACCTATCATAAGATATAGTAGCCTAGAGGAAACTGATTTCTTCCAAATAGCCCTTTTCAGGCAAAGAGAAAACCATATCACTTGATATGACTTCACTTTATGCAGATACATGTTTATGGGCAGGACAGAGGTGATACAATCAACTGCAGAATGGAAACCACAGAATTTCATCCCAAATTCTTTCTGACTCAGTTACTTCCTGGGACTAGAACTTTGGCCCCATAGTGTAGTGAGTCAGACTTCTACCCCTGCAAACTTGAAATCATTATCTCTTAACTATGAGAGCCTGGTAGGAGCTTTACCTCTGCACATTCTCTGGTCCTCTCGCAGAACGTACCCCGAGGGGCACTTGCATTCATAGGATCCAAAAGTGTTCACGCAACGGAAGGCACAGAGCAGAGGGTTCTGAATGCATTCGTTGACATCTGGATTCAGAACAACAAAGAGCACAGGGGAAATGAAACATGCTTTTGTAAAACTCGGCACACTTGAGTGTGCAGGTTTTAGGTATGGGTCATCTCACAGATCCCAGTTTACTGAGGGCTAAATTTTAATAGTTGGGGACTCATGGTTCCATTCGTTATGGATGCGTGTACAGCAGCAGGCACCAGGCACAGCGGGATGTTTGCACAGCTACCTGAAGTTTCAATATCGTCAACGGCAGGCAGCCAATGGAAATAACTTCCAGATCCACAGTGCTAAAATACTGTCAGTTAGAACTGCATCTTTTCCACATCCAGGTTTAGTATTTGTGACTAGTTATTTTTAAACTCTAGATACACTAATACAGCTTCTTCGCAAACTGATTTCCATAAAACAATAACCTTACTAGAAACGGTGCCTTGAAGTGGATTTGCTTATTACTCTGGGCTACTCAGAGTAATTACTGCTATTTAATGATGTTTATGCATTCCACTAACTCCTCCTCTGCAACTGGAGCTTTAACCTGAATTCCACAGGGAAGTGAGTCTAACTGTACATAACACTAATGCAAGCTGATGCAAGAGTAGAAGCATTCTTTCTTATGGGCCTGCAAACAGACTGCTGCGGATAATTTCAGCACAGCTGTGTGAGGTCAGAAGAGAGTGTTAGGATGTCCTAGGCCATTCTCCTCTCTCTGTAACAGGAGAAGATGAGTATTAAGAAACATACGCAGAGATCTTTCCCCTGCTACAGCCTTTCAGTTTAAGGACTTTCACAGCCAAAAGCTACAACTAAACCATCACACATAATTTTCACTGGTGGATCTCCCAACAAATGTGTACATTTTTTTCCTGGGTCAATTTATACTTATGCCCTCAGTCATATTGTGTAGCAAAGACCCCCCACAACCTAAGCAAGTAATATGCATATTAAAATGACTGCTTTGGATTGTCTAACACATTCCCTCTATTTATGGTACCTTTCACACTTGTGGCTTTATAAATTCAAGTGATATATCTCTTCAATCACATTTTCCGCAGTGAAAGAGTCTAAACTATTTTTCTCCTTGTCCCTTCTATAACTCTGATCTTTCTTATTCCTTCCCTGCTTATACATTTTCCAATTTTTACTTTTGAAATGAGAGATCAAAACATGAAAAATTATTCATCATACAGGTAAAATATCTAGTACCACATTTACATTTTCTGTTTTATTCTCTCTTTCTTCCCTAGCAAATCTAAGCAGGTTAGTTTCTATTTTCACCATCCAGAGTGCCTCTTCACTCAAGAATNTAAGCACTAGTGGGGATGCAGAGTCCACAACATTAGAATAATGCAACCCTGATATTCCTTAACGCCATACTTAGCAGGAGAATCTCTAAAACTGATGAAACAGCTGTACTTACCCACACATTGAGCTCCTTCTAGGATGTAACCATATGGACATTCGCAGCGGAAAGACCCATCTGTGTTGATACACTGCCCAAATTTACAGTTATCTGGATCAAGGCACTCATCCACATCTAAATCAGAAAGACAAACAACACGGTAAGTGCAAGTGATTTCACGTGCTTTCAGAATTCCCTCAAAGAACAAGTGTTGCTCTGGCAAGAAATATTCTCACGGTGACAAAAAAAAATTCTAATATTTGAATTTTCATGTATCATGATGAGGGGAGAGAATTTGTCTTGCAGGTCAACTTCAGAATGCAGAAAAGAAAGTGATTCTACATGTCAGATACAAGACCTCTCCAACTGGGGCTACAGGGAGAGAAGTAGATATAAAAAGCAGTAGTCATCCAGCACTCCTGAAATGAAAACTTTTGCCAACAAAGCTAAAGTGCTGTTTGTCTTGGGAGAGAACAGAATGTACTGAAGAGATCTGGGAAACTGTGGTGTGCACTTCTGGAGGATTACAACCATTTACTGTAAACAGGCTATATACAGTGCATAAGAAAAGGCAGGTATGCTCTACGATCCATTCAATACCCCAGACCCCAGACCCCAGCAAGTCTGTTCAGCATAAATTACAAAGCCCAATATGCTATTCTAAAGAAGTCTAACTTCTGAGTTGAAAGGCATTTAAGTGTGAATTTTAAATTGGTAAAAATATACCCAAAAAAATGCCTAGAAGTTTCTACAATTCATGGGCTTTTGGAAATAGCTGCAGAGGTGTTATTCTCAGCTAAAAATCAGGGGCATGGTTTGTCAGTAGAAAATGACATACTGCTGCAACAACGGCATCATGCAGTGTAGGCACTCACCTAGTCTTGCATCACCAGGTCCAACAAGGATGCCAATTCCAAATGGACAAATCTGTCTGAAAGCCTCTGTAAAAAAACAAACATACAAGTCAGATCATATGTTAGATTCTGTCTTTGTGATCAGCAATACTCACAAGCTACAGAAGTAATCACTGATACACATTTATCCTCCTCATGTTCAGCTCCAGAAATACAGTGTGGAAATGTAGGAACTTGTCATTTTATCTTACATTTAAGTAAAAACTGCATGCTCACTTTACATTTCATCTAATACGTATATATGTAAAATCCTGTGAACAATTAACAGTATTTCCATTTTAAAAGTATCATAGAATCACAGAATGGTAAGGTTGGAAGGGACCTCGAGGATCATGTAGTTCCAAGCCCCTGCCATAGGCAGGGACACCTCCCACTAGTACAGGTCTCTCAAGGCCTCATCCAGCCTGGCCTTGAACACCTCCAGGGAGGGAGCAATACTAGTTACTGTAAATGTTCTTTTCTGTTGTAAATGAGAGATTGCCACGTTTTCTAAAGGCCCAATCTAATCTGTAAGTACCAGGTAGCAGCTTCTCAAAGCATGCCAACCTCTAGCAACAGAGTAAGTAATAGATTAGAATTTCTGGTCTGGGCTTAGGGTAAAATCACCACTCAGTTTCCAAATCCACAAGATTTTCTGATTGTTTTTTGACAACTAAAAGATGATGTCATTTGAGAACAAGTAGTTCTCTACTTGTTGCAAGAAGTTCATCCTTCCTTACCTATGCAAATCACCCCATATATTCAAGGCATTATAATAAACAAGAAATCTTAAATTTCCACTCTAGTGGACCAAAATGCAATAAGCATGGGTGTAATCATCAAGGGTCTTCAACTTCAAAACTCCTCCAACTTTGAGTTTGACACAGACACTGAAGTCCTGCAACTGAAACTAATCTTCCATCGCTTCCCTTTTATGTGTATCACAAGCAGATGGATGGACAGAGGACTGTAATTTAAACCATTTAAAGATACTGCTGAGCATATCCTCTACTAAGCATGCCCAGAACATCACAGAACTTGACAAGATTTTGCTTTGTGTTCTGCAAATACAGTAGGTCACAAAGAAATTTCCAGTGCAACAGTACAATACAGTCATAAACACAACAACTGTTCTGCTTTCCATAGCTCATCTTTGCTGAGGTTGTACAAAACAGACCTAAATCTAGATGCACACCTGCACTAGAAGCAGCAGCATCTGGAACACTGCTAGGCTCCAACACTGCAGGACATGCAGCCCTGTGCAGCTTGACAATACAATCAATACCTGTGGGCCGTTTAGGCTTTCAGAAAGAAACTGCATTCAGACAGTGCTCAATGGAGAACATGTGTGAAATAACAACTGAGTGGGTTGTATTTTTTAAAAAAAGAAACAATTCCACTGTTCATGACATGTTGAGATATTAATTTCCCCGACTGATACCTTAAAGCTTTTTCTTTTTTAAAAGATGAGAAAACTGGCCTTGCTATCATCCTTTGGGAGAAGTTTGGACTACAAAAAACATGTGCTGACACTTCAAGGAAATGCTGCAATGTATACCAGGCTTTTCCCACTGACTTTGCCTCAAATGCTCCTGGGCAATGTACTGAAACATGCACAGCCTTGGAAGAACATTGCAGCTGGCACATTTGATTCACTTTTCATCCTTTGGCTTTTGTGAGGATTGTCTACAAAGTATCTACATGACTTATTAACAAAATGAATTGTATCAATGTATTGCTGAAACCACTAATGCTGTTAACTTCATTTGTCAGCACGAATTAAAGGCCATTCAGCGAAATGCAGCACGATAGCAGAAAGGTCTGTTAACTTGTTTGGTGCCCGATTACTTAGTCTTACAAAGGATACTAACAATGGGAAGTGTTTCTTTAGCAGCAGTGCAGGGAGGCTTTCTTTCATCAAGGCCTGCGTTTTGTCATTCCTTGCTATTCTTGCAAGTCATTCGTATTGATAAGATTGTAAATTTAGATTTTTAAAATAACAAAATACAGTCACAAAATCTAAAAAGGCCATTCCAAAGGTGATTTTGACTGTTTTGTGGTTTGTTTGTTTTTTTAATTACATTGCATATTTAAGGCATTCCTTCCTATACTTATTTACAATTAGATGAATTCCATTTTTGTCTTACAAGTATTTCCAGTCAGAGCCTATCAAAGACCTGCTTACTACTTTCCACTTTCTGTATGTGATGCCTCCAAAGCAAAACATTCAGCATGTAATCGTACTGACAAACCTTCAAACAAGGATTATGCTTCAGACTGGACTAAGCAGTTTGAGACTGCAATGGCATCTGCTTTACAGAGAGCAATGACGATGTTAGGCTTGAACACCCGTGGAAGATTATTTTTCCTAATTCCTTCTTATAAGAGTGCCAATCTTCTCTCAGTTCTGAGAGACTATCATGATAATAAGGTGTCTTATTCAAGAACTCACCATCTGCTTCCTCTGGGCAGAGCTCACAGGGATCTCCCCATCCCTGACCCTTTAAGGCACAGCAACACTCTTGTTTGGAGTGGTTTCGGGACTTTGGCACAGAACATTTTCCATCTTCGAATTTGGTAAAGCAGTAACTTACTCTCAGATCTGCAGAGAGAAAAAAAAAAGAGTGGTCAGGGTGATCTTTGACACAATTTTCACTTAGAGGTGTTAACTGCAAAAGTACAGAGGACACCCCCAACAAACCACCGAACTTTCACTTGAGTCTGTCAAGAAGGACTGTTACTGTCTCTGACTGGGGAAGCTCTGAGGAGGAAGGGGAGTTCCCTAACCTGATGACAGAAAGTTATGGGATAGTATCCTACTTCAGTCATGGAGAACTTGTCCAACAGAGACCCAAGGGCTGTACTACCCTCTCGCCCTCACTCTGCTTTATAAAAACTGGATATTGCCTTAATTGGTTTATATTTCATTATTAGTAAGAATCACTCAAGTCAAGAGATTTTAATCCATTTGCAATGATAATATTGTTCAGTGTTAAATGAGAGGCAATTTTCAATAGCACTTTCCTTCAGTGTTAAATGAGAGGCAATTTTCAATAGCACTTTCCTGAAGGAAAGTGTTGAGATGCACACAAAGAGGCCTGGCCCAGTGGCATTATACTTTACTCCCTTAGGCTGGGTAACCAAGAGCAGAGTTGATACCACAGACCACATGCACCCAGCAGAGAGAGAGCTGGCAGCAACCTGCATTGGCAAGGGCACAGCAAGAGAGCAGTGATGGAAGCAGCTGCTCATTCAGTTTTCTGGCTGCAGCACCAATGCCGGGCAATGTCCAGTTTATACAGGAGTCCTGGGTAATGGGAAGCTTTAAACTAAACTTCACTTGGCCTGAGGTACACAGGAAAAAATAAGAAGCTTTCCACAAGAGACAGAGGCCGACAATATTCATACACACAAGCACACCTTTTCCTCTGACAATGTGTGTGAAACAGTAGCCTGTTTTCATAAAGGAGAAGATTAGGCTACTTTTTAAAAAAAATTAATATGTTTCCTGGGGAGGTTTCATTTGTTCTTTTTTTTTTTATTACCTCAAGAAAACAACATCCTCAGACTGTAGAAACCTCATTTACACAAGCTACAAAGGCCCAGCTAAACCAGCCATGCTGCCTTCTTGAAGCTGACTGAAGTAACTGTGCCAAACTGCACAGTGGTTTGAAGACTTGGATGAAGGTTTACTGCAGGTTGGATTAATTTTTACCAAAACCACAGTTTCATTTAGCCCACTGTGAAGTGAAGAACACACTATAGTGTCAACAAGCATCACCATTCTGTGCCAAGCATAACTGCAGAGGTCTTTATAAAGGTTTTACTCATCAGTGGTTCCCACTGTGCACACTGTGTAGAGGACATTTAATGATGTATCTATTTCATATTTTCAAAGTCTTTAAAACAACTCACTCCCTAATTTGATGTGTTTGGTTTTGACCTGCAACGTAAACTAACCTGTGGCTTTTCATTACTAGATGTTCAGCTTTTAGCATCTCATCTCTGACTTAGTGCCCACATTTTGAGGCTTTGAACAGTGTATATGGTAATCTAGAAGCCAAGAAACACTTCAGACTTTTCTAAGCAGTTGGAGGCTTACTGTCCACACAACACTGTTTGCAAATTTTTCCCATCGATCTCGCTTCCACCTACACATCTGTGGAGAAGAATAGCATGGAGCTTGTGCTATGATGTATTTGGTAAGTGCTAAGAACAGCTTTAATCTTGGAAAAGCTGTCTTTAGCAGCACATTGTAATAGTCTCCTGCCTGTGTTCATGCTCTGTCTCTGTGTCAGACTCTATACAGAGAGTCTGTGTCACAATCTATAGAGAGTCCAGGTAGCCTCAACATTTCTTCCAGGGGTGAAAGTAAGGGTTGCAGGGCAATATAATTTCCTCACTTAACCTGGTGCATTTTACATTATTTTCACCCCTTTTATTGCAGTGTTCTTTGTAATGACAAACAGATGTTAGGGCAAGACAGAACCTGGCCCCAACAACCGAACTGTCATGTTTTCCTTGTGAAAAACACCGTTTGAGTCCAGAGTCTCTTTGTTATATTAGAAACAGGCAACTAATAAGGTTCTTATAAAACAGCAAACAAATTCTGAAATGCCAGAAAATAGGAATGAACTTACCTTGGCATCGCCTTCCTGTGGAAGACAACACAAAGCCCTCTGGACACAGACATTTGAAACTGCCTGGAGTGTTGCTGCAGGTTCCCAGGGCACAAATTTCTGGTTGTTCCACACACTCATCAATGTCTGCAAGAAAAATAATTGAAGAGATGAGGAATAAAAATATTTACACTGGCAGTTCTACTGTGTAAAATGCGAACTTACATCATCACTGATACCTAACAGATTTGAAAAAAGAAGGGGGAAAAAAAAGACAAAAAAAAAAAAGAGACAGACAGAAAGAGGAAAAAGAAATCCATGGACAAAATCTAGCGTTAAGATTTAGCTCACTGTGCAGTGGGCAAACCTAACAATGTACCATCAACCTAACATTAGGGATTAGATTCTTCTTAGGACCAGATCAGGTAGTTTTGATTCCAACAAAAGTTGGTGAGAAGTTTTCTGGGAAATTACTTACTTGTGGCTACAGTTCAGAAACGTACTCTGCCACAGATGACTGAACATTCCTCATGTTTAGATGCAGAGGAAAGTGGTAACAACTCTGAGTAGCTAGTAAAGGGATAAAAGAAGGATTACTTTGTACACACCTTCACATTTGTCGTTCTGCAGGACATACCCAGGAGGACAGATACATCTGAATGATCCATCCAAGTTCTGACATGTGCCTGGTGAGCATTTTCCAGGATCCAGTGCACACTCATTGATATCTAAAAGAAAATAACTATTATTTACTTGAGATATTTGCTTTTATCTCAGTAAATCAAAGTAAATTTGATTCCATCAAGCTGACAGTCGAACTCCCCTGGAGCAGGAGTCGTCCTCTTCTTGTCCCCTTGTCACTGTTTTCTTCTGCTTGGTACTATGATGGCAGTAGGATAGTTCTCTCTGACCTTACTATGACTATTTGGTCAGGATTAATTTTTCTTTACATAAAAGAAAGCACTCACCAACACAAGTCCTTCCATCCAGAGCCACCTCATAGCCATCATTGCAAAGACACTGGAAGGACCCAATTGTGTTCACACACTGACCATTTCTGCAGAGCATTCCATTTCCACTTGCACACTCGTCCACATCTAAGAAAAACAACATTGAAAGATGTATAAGAAACACCTGCAACAAGTGAAATTGGGTAGGTAAGATTTCTGTCTCTATTATACCAGCACACTAACTGATAATAATGTAAATCATCTCATGCTTCAAAAGCAAGTAAAGGAGAAATACCACTACTGGTCTGTGTTATAAAATTGTCAAAGCAAGAGTGAATAAAAGGAATGGCATATATCACATGCAAACACTAAAGACGATATAGAAAAGTGAGCACTGCATAATCAAAGAGGTCATTTCAGATTGAAGAAATTGGTTTTTGTCTTTAATCATGTAGGTTATGTAAGGTGCAATTTAATTCAATGCAGCAGATGGTACTAATGGCACTTTCACTAGAACTAGAAATCAGAGACATGTAATTAGTCTCAGCTCCCCTTACCTATGCAGTCATTGTTGTGTGAGAGAATGAATCCCAAATTGCAGCGGCAGTTGAAAGAGCCAATGGTGTTTCTGCAGGTTCCATTGCCACATGCATCTCTCTCACACTCATTAATATCTGCAAAGAAGAAAAGTCAAGTAGGTAGAATTTCAATCATTGATGGGGAATGGTAAGTTTGTAGCTACCCCAGGCAAGAGAAATAATCCACTGTCAACAGAATGAATAGAAGGGGAAAAGATTGTTGCATTTCCCCCCAAAAGAAGATTTTAGATAGATTTATATATTCGATATTAAAATCTGTCAGTATAATCAAGAGATCAACAATCATTTATCTTACTGGTTCCCATCTCACTCTTTTCAAAGGAAGTGTAAGCTATCCTTAATCACAAGCATTCTGAAATCTCATCTTGCTAA
>VWYK01063714.1:8039-27273 GCA_013399775.1 Semnornis frantzii | reverse complement strand
GAAATCTCATCTTGCTCAGACAGACGCTACACTAATGGCTGTGAACGAGTTAAATACAGAATTTCCTCCTTTATGAAGACAACTCTGTTTCTGAAAAGGGCACTTTTCTGGCAAGAAATCTACACTTCCCTTACTCTGTTAAGAATCTGTCTGTATACAATTGCTGCATTGCAGTATTCATCTATTAAATTTCTTGCCTAAAGGAATAAATGTGACAAGATGCTTCAAAAAAGCCAAGAATGGAACTTTTTCCTGAAAAAAGGAAGCATTAACAGGCTAAGTATTTTTAAAGGTTTGCTCTAATGTAATGAGATGTTTTCCATTATCAGCTGCCCGTAATCCTTAGCTGCCAGTTATGGTATTTTTTCACCTTTGCCTGGTGGTAAACGGTTCCCATTCTCAGTTCTTACACTCCAGCTCCTTAAGACAGAGAGGACAGACTTAATAGCTTTTTTAAGTGCAGCTTAATTTGATATACTTACCTACACACATTGTTCTGTCATCATTGGTCTTGAATCCATTGTGACAAACACAGTAGAAACTTCCAACAGTGTCAATACACTGCCCATGGCTGCAGATATTGGGAATTTCTTGACACTCGTTTCGATCTGAAAACAGAGAGGCACAGTGAAAGGGAAACCCTCTAAACTACAGGGTTGAAAAGATGTATTCACAGCAACCATGACACTTAGAATTCAGTGCATGGCCCTAATTTAAAATAAGGGTTTTAATTTATTAATTATGAAAGCATTACACAAATCCCAGAAAAAGGAGCTATGTGCTTGTAAATCAACTTTTCCAAGATTTGTGGAACTGTAAATCATTTGGAGTAAAAATATTTACCAAATACAAATTCTTGTTGGAGGGAAAGCGTATCACTGTGGCTTTGAAAGTAGAATTAATGACATGAAATTGTATAGGGAGAATTCTGAGTGCTCTACATTGACTGTAGCAGGCTTTCAAGCCACATAAAAATAGCAGTTTGTATCTTTCTCATGAAAGTAACTGCTTGGTAACTTGACTCATGCAAAAGAGAATGGGAGATGCATTCCACACTTCCCTCACTAAGTGAAGACAGAGATAAAATGTGCTATAGATTTATCTACTCCTTGTGCAGAGATAAAATGGGTATGTGTCTACATATGTGTAGACACATCCATGCCTCACACAATGTGATGATCCTGTAAACCAGACACAGCTCAAATAGCAAGAAGAGTTACTGCTACGTGGAGTCAGAAAATACTCTGCCAACAGCAGCATACACTCAGTTGGGGAGAGAGAGGAGGAACACAACCCTGACAGCATGTGATACACTGCCTTACACTAGCAGGGCATCTATTTCCCAAGTTTCCTGCTACCCTTCTTACAAATGCTTTCGAGTAGAATCCAGAATTCTATCAATTGTAAATGAAACAAAACATTAAGAGAACAAAATGATTGCTGTCCAGCACATTTTTTTCCATGACAAGTCAGAAACATGGATCAAATGAGGTCTTTCTGCTGACCTCATCACCAACAAGAGGTGTTTTGATTCAATATGCTTCCTGGCATTTTGCCTGCTGCAATTCCAAAATATGAGACCTGGGGTGCTGCCATAAGCTTGTATCAGAATTCATTAGAGTTTAGTCTTCAGTAATTTTCTGTTACATGCAATCTAAGCAAAGCAGATGCAGTTTCTTACCACACTGTTCCCAGTCCATTGCAAAACTAAGAGCCAAGTTGTTCTGAATTATAGTGGATTTAAGTACTAAGTCTTATTTTTCTGCCTTCCCTGCCTATTCTCTACAGTCATGTGGCACATGGACTATCCCCAGGATTGCTGTCCATCAGCTTGGGGCCACTACTAACTCTGGAAAGATGTTCGCTGAGGACAAAGCTCTCCCAATGCTATTAATGATTTTGCTGCTAAGAGTCAAAAGGAGATAAAAAAGAAATCAATGCTGGATGACATGCTGTCTTAAGAACTCCTAATCTTCATAGCTGATGGGAGAAAAAAACTATGGTTACCTTTGGTGCTCCTGTGGGCAAAAGAACAGTGCATAAAAGTCTCCAGGGAAAGTCACTTCTTTTGGGGTAAACAAAGAACACTGTGACTTTTTTAAGAATTGGGAGTCAGAATTGTCTTAAGTTGCGAAAATTAGTTTACATGAAAAATTTTTCATTAGGCCACAACAGATAGCACCAGAAGAACATTTTAATCATAGAATAGTAAGGTTGGAAGAGACCTCAAAGATCATCTAGTTCCAACGCCCTGACATAGGCAGGGACACCTCCCACTAGTACAGGTCACGCAAGGCCTCATCCAACATGGCCTTGAACCCCTCCAGAGAGGGAGCAGCCACAACCTCCCTAGGTAACCTGGTTTATTTTAATTATTTTATTTTAATTTAACCTGTTTTTTATTTTAATAGCAAGATAATGCAATATTCATAGTACTAGTGTCTATGACACATCAGTTCTGATTCAACTGCATATGAACTATTGAGGTGTGATCATTTTCCATGCAGCAGTACGACTGATCCTGCAAGGCACCTAGCACTCTTTGCTCTCAGGAGAGCTGTTGTAAATTTCCTTCCTTTGCTGGATGAAGTATTTTATCAACCACTTTTATTTTGGCTCTAATTGTGTAACTTTATTTTCACTAAATATAAAATATGAGCAAAATAGAGGGAAGTATTACTGTTTGTGCCAATTTACGTTTAGTATTGTAACTCATATCAGAACCTTCCCTGGCTCTTCCTGTACTGCTGTAATGAACCCATAACAACAACAATTACATTAGGAACATATTGAATATTTACATGTGCCACTGCATAGCTTAACAAAACAAAGTTTTAGTTCTCATAGTGCTCCTACATCTTTTTCCCTTAAGGGTCACATGAAACAATGAAAAACTGTGCTGCAGGGAAAAGTACACTTCCTAAAACCCATGTACTCAGACGCAAAACCCAAGGAAAATGTTGCCAGTTTCCGTTGTGATTATTATTTTGTTCAGCAATGTATATAATATTCAGAACTGCTTGGTCCATAGCAGACTTAAAATCTCTGCAATTCTTCAAGCAATCAAGATAACATGAGTGCCTCCCTCAGATACGATATTGTAAGAAAAATCGAATAGGTTAGAGAACTATAGGCCCTCTCAGTAAACACCTAAAATAATTTTGAGAGGCCTGTTTAAATCCACATAAAAGTTATGAAGGCTAACAATAAGTTTTAAAGTTAGTTATTGCATATGGCCAAGCAGATAAGTTCATCTTATCGGCAAATACTCCAGTAAGCAGGGAGTTATTGGTGAAAAATAAAGGTGATAAATCAATTGTTTAAAATACATTTAGGAAATTATAATAAAAATCAAAGAATTTATGCAGGGGAAGGTTTGTGTCAGGACTGCAACTGAAATTTTACTGTCGGAAAATAGTTCAAGACGTAGTGAATCAATTGTCTTCCCTCCCTAGATATAACATGGGCTGAAGAAAAATGTTTGCAGTTGGTGGGACAGAGTAGAAGGCAATCACCTACTCAGGTGATTAACTCTCATTTATGTTTCTGCAGGATGGGCCCTTAAGTCTTCTGGACATTTCCAGAATGCTTACAGGATGCCCTAAAAGGCTCTAAGAGGAGGGTTCTTGGATCTCAGATCATCTGGTACACCATCTTTCTGAAGAGGAGACAAGCTTTTATAGACTTCTTGAGGTTTTGCTGCCACTTTCTGCAGATCTTTGTCCGAACAAACCAGCAGCACTCACCAGTGCAGCGGCCAGTTGATGTGAACCTGTAGCCAGGTTTACAGTCACAGCGGTAGCTACCAGCAGTGTTGACACATTCTGCATTTTGCTGACACACTGGCCCATTTTGGCATTCATCAATATCTGTTAATACAAAAAGGGAATTTGATTGTTATGACAAGCTGGCACTAGAAAGACATGAACATCACTTTGCTTTTAGTGTAGAGTATCGCTTTACCCAAATACAGAAATTTCTTTCTAATTCTGGAAAAAATACAAACATATTGGTGAAAGTAGGCATTTGGTCATATTTAGGTATCTTCCTGAAATGATCCCAAACCCACATGCTCTGTCTGTGAAATTAATTCCTATTTGGACAATTTACATAGTGGCTTTCTGAAGGTGTTTTGTAGGGCTCATTGAAGGTTTGCTGCAACACTTGGGTGGATTTCAAAATAAATAAGCTGCTGTGTCTCCGTAGAGCTCCACCGGAGATTACAAGTATCTCCCTTTATCATAACTGAGTGTGATGATCCCTGATGGACAGTTGCAGCTTTCAATTTAAACACCACTACATGATTTTAGGCAAAAAATTGTGACCAATTTTCCTTACTTAACCTGCTGCAAAAAAGAGAACTTTATTTTCTAAGAAATGTAACTGTGTTTTGGTTAGAAGCATCATACGGAAGATGCTTCGACTTGAAGCTCTCAATGCCTTTCTCGCAGCACTCATGTTGTCAGCAATCATAACCAACACCAGAGAATGACAGCAATTCATATTGCTGCCTTTGGTTTCTCCAATAAACTGACTAATACAGTGCTAGGAAATGTTTAAATTGGAAAAAAAAGTTATCATGTGTTTATATCATTTACAGAAACCTTTGTCCCATTAGAATAAAAGTGTCTTAGAATTAAAAAAACATTGTGCTCATGATCTGATGTAAGACTACTCCTCTTTTCTTGGCTTTACTGTCTAATGTGAAAACCAGTGTTTCTTCCCATGACTGCTGACTCACGCTCCTTCAAGGCTTTAGATGTCAGATGGAAAATGTGGTATTTTCTATGCAAAAGATTTCAAAATGTCCAAATTAACATAGCCTTATTACACTGCCACCAGCATTTCGCCCTCATTGAGATTGCCTTGCAAGTATAGCAGGTTTGGCAGTGTGTGAATTGCCAGCTGGTGAGATCTGAATGAGCTCAGTGCTTTACCTTCACAGATCAGGAGCTTGTCATTGTAGAAGAAACCCACAGGACACTCACATCGGAAGCTACCAACCATGTTTATACAGATCCCATTTTCACAGACTCCAGGAATCTCTCTGCATTCATCAATATCTGCAAGAATATATATTTATTTAAATACTTGTCAACAGCTCTTCATATTAAATCTACCATGGAATATGTCCTTAAGAGAACTATCAAAAGCCTAATGCAAGCATCAGAACATTCCCAACTGCAGTAGACAGCGAGTCATTCCAAAGTGGTATTTCCTCAGCTTCTGACTCTTCACTATAGTGAAGATATATCCTGCCACACGGGAACGATGCAGAGGGTAGCACACATCCTTCCTCACACCTCCCACCTAGAGCCCTGATGAATCTCCTCATCTTCCTAAGTGTTGCCATGGAGTCACTGGGAAAGGCCAAACAGAGAGAATGCAACTGTCTCTGGTTTAACAGAGGGGAGCATGACTGAATTCTGACCGAGCACTTGTCAGAATTAGTTCTGCACTGTTTTACCCTTGTTAATCTGAAAAGACTTTCATGTTTTTATGTAACAGTTTGGAAGTGCCAATGTCAGGTAACATCTGAAGTGCCGCCAACATGCTATTAATTAGATTGATTAAGCCAGGCGGCCAGAGTTTGCCAGTGCTCTATATACACCTGGGTTAAGTAACTGATTTTGGCAGAAAAAAAATCCCAGCTGCTATTACTGGGTCCTTAAGTCATACATCTTTAATATTCTGACAACATAAAAGTTGAGTGAATCCTCCAAAGCCTCTCCCTTTAGTAAAAAATGTCACATGCACTAATGTACAAAAGACAGACAATATGGTGGGGGAAACAGCTAACATATACACTTCCAGCAAATAATGGCTTGCTTGTTTGTTTGTTTTTATTTTGCTGCTGGAATAAATCCTTTGTTTCCTACATTAGATTCTGTAATTCTGAATTCTCTGATGACATAAGGATGAGTAAATTGGTTCTGCTTTTGTCTCTGAAACAACCACCTGGAGAAAATATACAGAACTTTAATCCAAACAGAAGAGTAACATCACATAAGGACTGTAACCAGAGTAAGGTACTCAGAGAACTTCCCCTGCAGAGTGGGTGCTATCTTATTCCTGTGCCCACAGATGTTAAGGACACAAGCACCTTCTGTGAAAAAGTAGCAGCTTGAGTGCAGAAACATAGCAAGATCCACTGAGGTCCCAAAGCAGCAGGGAGAGCCTGTGACTTGTATAGCATAGAGCTGTGTGTGCAGCATGCACTGGTATGCATTGGTGGCCAGCCCAGGATGGCCCTTCTGTTTCACTTGGCTTCTGAATTTACATTGCTCTGTGTTGTGGCAGGGCAGACAGAGCACTGCAACACTCCTCTCCTGGCACACACTTCATGCTGCAGATGCAGCCTTTGCCTTTGCATGTCAGCGTGACCAAAGGCCCAACTGGCTTGAGCAGACCCAGCAACACTTTGGGCTAACATTAATAGCTATAAAGGGGAATTTTGCTCCTAGGAAATAATCTGGTAAATAATCAATATTTCCATCTATCTAGTTGCACACTGTATCACAGCAGCAGTTTAATGCTAAAGGACCTGATTACTGCCTATCTGCTGCCTCAGTCTGTTACAGGGCACATTATCTGCTTACTCAACTCCTTGTCTTAGAATTCCTCATTCGCTCCCTCTTTTTGTTTTGCAATTTGTTACTCACGATTCCAATGTTGCACACAATAACATATGTAAGAAATATTTGAGTTGAGCTGCAAAAAGGATTTTTGTGTCAAACCAATACACAGGGGGACTGATGTGAAATGTCATATTAAATCTCTGCTTTAGTTTGAAAGAGAAGACTCAGCTTCTCTCAGCCCAAATGCTGGTTGGCCTTACTCCCAGATCCCTTATTCTTGTTATCTGTGCCCTGCTCATGTAGGCCTGATTACAGTTTCTTTGGACCTTTATGTTGCCTTGATTACAAGCGGCAATTATTATTGCTTCCAGCTAGGAGGAGCTGAGCAGAAAGTTTGCTGGTTCAGACTTAAACAGAGGATTGAACTCCATTAGACTGTTTAGTCATTATTTCTCCCATGAAAAATATAACTGGGAGAAGAAACTTTCCCTCTTACCTGGGCAGGGGTAGCATGAAATTTAGTTCAAAACAGAAATTACAACTCACCAACTGGTAATCCTGTATAAATGTCAATGAAGAAGCCAGGCCTTTGACTTCCACAGAGTGTGGAGAATTCATCTGCAAAAGGAAAGAAAATCAGCGATCAGCAATTTGGAATTAATCAACAGTCAACAATTCATTATCATCCTTTGCACAAGAAAATTTTTCTACTCTTTCAGCACTGGCACGGTGTACAGAGGTATGCAGACTTTTCCAGGAGGCTCACAACGTGATGTGCTCAGTATGCACATACTCATTCAAAGGCCATTGAAACTAACAAATAAAAAGATGTAGAGGGCTTGGGATCACATGCTGATTTTTCTTCACATATGCTTATTTTTGTACTTTGCAGTTTTTGCATACAAGTCCAGATCTGACTTTAAAAAACCTGGACTATCAATTGGAAGTTATTCAAATAAGCATTTAAAAATCTTGAAGCAAACCATCTCAAACTAGAGCAGGATGTCCTGGCCTTAACCCTTGCAGAGTCTTACCCAGTGTGCAGGAGTCCAGAAACTCCTAAATCTTATGTTTACACACCTGACACAGATAGTACCCAGATGAGACCAAGATACCTATGTAAACCCATGGCTACCACAAAGGCCCTTTGTGGCAATCAGCAGCCAAAGAACAGAAGCCACCAGGTTTGTTGGAGTAATGCCAATAAAACCTTGCAAGTGCCTCAAGACTGGATCAGAAAGCATTTGCAATGAGACAGATTAATTAATCCAGACCATGGAGTCTCCCAGACAGGGAAACTGGCAAAAAGGAGACGTGATTCAGCATGAACACAAACCACTCCACATATGCCCTCATTGTGACTAGGGCTAATGACTGTCAGGGTCAGAAAAGTAATGAATGCCTTCATTTCAAATACTAAGAGCTGACAACTGCATAGCATCTTTAACACTGTTGCACCCTTTAATAACAATTATGTTGGTATCGAGGCTTTCAAACAGTTTTGCAACACAAAAACATACCAGTGCTTGGGATAGGACACTGTTCACAAGGCTTATTCCATGCACGTCCAATGTTGTAAGAACAGCAGCACATTTTCTTGGTCATGTTAAAGAGCAGCTCGCCATCACAGGTTTGATTGTCAGGGTAGTAATTTCTGTAACACAGACTTCTTCTCATATCTGTGAAAATGAAGAAAAACCCAGGGCAATGCATTAGCAGCTCTGAGGGGTTTAGGAGAAGGTTTTTAGACCCCTGTCAAGCAGATGCTGCAGCACTGTAGAATACCACAGAACAGCCTGTCCCTAGATAAGGCTAAAAGTACAAAAAGTGTGTGCAATACACATATTCGGTGGCAACGAACAAGGCTGTAACGCTGATCAGGCTCATTAAAGGATTCAGTACTGGTCTTTTGCCCAACATGGAAAAACATGGGCTAGTTTATGGTTCCCCCTAAGAACTGCAAACAGCTTGTGACTCCATTCTGTGGAGTGTGAGTAATTGTAGTGTTTCACATGCAGAAGCTTTTGAAGATGAAGTGAAACTTGGAAGGGATGAATGTAGAAAATAGCAGATTAAAGGAGAAATTCTGCTAAGTTATTGAAATTGCTTTAAGAAAACTAATGAAAGAAACTTGATCTTTTATTTAGCTAAATCTCGTATAACCAGATTCAGAGAATTAGCTCTGATTTATGCCTAGTAAATCCCTGGCCCAAAGCACTAAGAGAAAGCTTTAAAAAGAAATCATACCCATGCAGTTGTTTCCTCCATTGACTTGCATGTAATCAGGAGGACAGATGCAGGTGTAATTTCCAACGGTATTGTAACACGTGCCAGGTCCACAAATGCCAGGTGTATCACACTCATTTACATCTAGAAGAGAACAAAAAGGCAGTCAGTGGTCACAGAAACTTTCTTACTGTGCCTTCAAGAACAAAAATGTCTCAGTAATGCCTAAAGTAGGAAGGCAGTGGTGGAGAAAAGCTGAAGGGGCTCCTCACAAGGTCATGGTGGAGCAAAACTCATATGCAGAAGAAGTGGTGGCACAGGGCCATAGAAAGCCTGCCTGTGACAAGACAAGAACTTAAGTTGTTACTTGTGGAGTGTCCACCTCAATATGTAATGATGCTAGCAACAGACTGGTCAGATGGTTCAGGTTTCTTTCACTGAGGAAAGTAAGCAACTTTCCCAACACAAGACATCACATTTACTTCATCAAGAGACTTCAACCTTTGATTAAAAAAGCCCAACCAAACCCAAATGCAATACCACTCTCACACCTCAGCTCCTCAAATTTCAAAAATATTTCACTAGCCTTACCATTTTAAAGTATCTTTGACACACCAGTAAGGCAAAATATAGAGACAGATTTCGTCTTTAACATTTGTTGAGCTACACAAGCACAATATGGATGAAGCACTTTGGTTCAACCTTAATTTAAGAGCTGAATCTTTTGATTTTCTGCACATCATAGCACTATATTAACATTACTAACAGTCTGGAAGGTTGAAGACTGCCTGGAAAATGGGAATTGCTTGAAGTTTTATATCCAGTACAACTTGCCAGTTGCACATAAAGAACACATGCTACTGACTGTGCTAAGGAAAAAAAAATATTTCGCAGTATAACCAGTATTTTCATTTGCACATTGAGATCAGCAGGTGAGAAAAAAAGCAGTGGGAAAATGGCATGAACACACTGTAACCAGCCCAGCAGACTTATGGGGCAAGTTCACTCTTTATCTGACTGCTTATTCATTAGCCATTACCAAACAGCTGTGTTGTAAAAGTTGTCCAGTTAACTAAAATTCTAGGGTTTTCTGGTTTTTATTAAAATCTGCTTATTTTAAGCAAGTATTTCCCTACACTTCAAACATGATTGAGGAGGAAATTTCTCTCTTTCAATGCAATACTTCAGCTTGGTCCAATTTTCCCACTTCAAGCTTTACATTGCTTGGTCTGGTTGTATTCCTTTTCCAGGGCAGATTAATTCTTCTGCATATTGATCTGTCATAATGTTCTAAGAACAAAAGCAGAAGACTAGTTAAGCGAAGGCTACGTACCATCGCACACTCGAGTCTCTTCATTCAAATAGTACCCTGACGGACACTGACACTGGAAGCTCCCAAATGTATTGATACATTTTCCTCCTTGGCAAAGTCCAGGCAGTTCTTGACATTCATCGATATCTGTTTGAGCAAAACAACAAACATTTCATTCATGCTCTTCCGTGTAAAACAACACTCACTGAAGAGTTTCACACTTTTAGACATGTAAATACAGGGAAACGCAAACATTACCTTCCAATATAACTGTAATAGGGTTTGGTCGGAATCCTTCCCCTCCAGGGCAAAGAACCTTATATTCGGCTGAAAACAAAATAGATTTTTGAAACTAAAATAGTAGAAACATTTTCAGCACAATTATTTTTGAAAATTAATCACATTATTACAGGTAATTGAAATGTAAAGTAACAAAGAAACCAGGCACAAACATTATTTTACTCGGCAACATCAACTGCTATTCCATTTCATAACGTAGCTTTTTGTCTAACAGCAAACTTGCTCAGAAGTGGTAACAATAACCTGATTAAATAATCTCTTTGAAAGACTAGTAAAGTTTTTGGTTAAGACAGTATATACAATGAACCACTACACTGGTATTTGAGTAACCTAGCTAAGTTAGGGAAAAATCCAAAAAACATATTGCATTGTTGTGTTTAATCCAGGAAAGATGACTTACTTGTGTTCACAAGTGGGCAATGTTCACAGGGAACTCCCCAGGCTTTGCCCAGGGAGCAGCAACACGAGGCCTTGGAAACACCCACTCCAATCTCATTGCTGCAGAAGGTTCCACCATTATCCCCACGGGTTTTAATGTCCAGGTAACAGTTGCCAGATCGTGTATCTATTCAGAATGCACATAACAACAAACACATCTTAGGAGAGAGGAAAACACAACACGTCATCTCAGGATGTGGGATACCTTTAGATAGCTCTCATTTCTTGCAGGGCAGCCAAAAATGGTAATTTGTGTTTTCCAGGAGGGCCCAACTTTTCCTAATTGGATAGGACAGTGGCGTCCCATTCCCTGGCATAGTGGGAATTTATTAATTTTGATTCAGATTTTCACCCACATTTGTACACCCTTCCAGTTCTAGAAATCCACTACTTTCTCCTCTCTTTGAGGTTAATATGCATGAAAGCATCTACTAAATGTTTGAAATTTCAAATACATTTGATTTGAGGAGAATCCCTATGCCCTCCTAAATAAAAAAAAGGCAAAAAAGTATCAGAGGATTACTAAGCAGTTGGAACCCAATACAAGGTCGTTTTCCATTAGTCAGGAAACTGCACCTTGCCAAGTTGTGCTCAATGCTTGAAGAGCATGGGGGCCGGTACATCCCAATTTCACTTCCCTATCACCTTCAGACCAGCTGGATGCTGGTTTAAGCTTGCTGAAATTTAAAATTGTCTCATGTCAACTGTGGACAGCTGTAACAAGCCCCAAGGAGTTGGTTTTGGCAGCTGGGCGCTTCTGGCATGCTACATCACTCTGGACATACTCCCACTGCACTACTACAACTTCTAAGGCAGAGTTGGAGAGCCTGTTCCAGCCCCTTTCCATGACTGGCACTTTATTCCTAAGCAGTCAGTCTGGCAACCCCTCTGCGCAACAGCACATTCAACGTAAGGAGTGGTCCCTTACCAACGCATCCAACTCCGGTGGGGTTCAGCTCAAAATCAGGAGGGCACTCACAGGTGTAACTACCAGCAGTATTGACACATGTGCCACTAATGCAGGTTGTGGGGTCTGCACACTCATTAACATCTGTAAAAGAAACCAACACATAGTAAGTAAACACCCAAGGATAGTGCAAACCATGGGTACACTGCGTATTGTATGCTGAACACCATAAACACATTGATCAGTAGTCTGAGATGAATTCATGATTTCATTGCAGGGGAGAGAGATAAAGAGGTTCTTTCTGCTCTGTTTTTCCCTTTTTCTTAAGCCACTGGGCTATCAGAGGTCGACAAAGAAGGTGGAAGAGGAGTGTAGAAAAGGAAAGATGGAGAATCCTGTGTTACACAAAGGAGATGCCCTATATCCCCTCTGATTTGTATAGCTTTTTAAAAAGAATTTCCTGAGGAGTTAATCACAACATAACAGGAAAGATAAAAAGCTTTAAGTTAAAAAAGGGTCTTTACCTGTGCAGTTACCACCACTTCTGTCTAACTCGTAGCCCACTTCACACTCGCACCGGAAAAGCCCAGGGAGGTTATGACAAGTACCATAGACACAGATGTTGGGAAGCGAGCACTCATCGATATCTGACAGAGGAAGAAGAGGAGAAAAATATGAATTTTCATTAACTTTTCAAATAGAGAACTGCTAAAAGGTTCAGAAAACATGGAACTGGAAGCCAACTACTTCTGCACACCATTTAAGACCAGAAAAAAATAACATGCAAGATTTGTGTTTGGAGTCTAAGGAACCTAATTCACAACATTTTGCGGGGAGCACTTTCTAGTGCTCTGGAAGCCATGCCAGAGACAATCTGAGGTTACTAGGGAGCTAATCTGACAAGCAGCAGATTAAGCATGGCAGGAGATATGCCTTAAAAAATGAAGCTTATTCCAAATCAACAGAAAGTTGGACATCGTTTAAGGCAATGCTTGAGCCCAAAGCTGAACTTGACGCTGGTCTTCAGGTTTCTGTATTTGACAGAACTCACATTTGGCAAGTGGAACTCAATTTTGTGCCTTTTGTCCAAATTGTATCTGATGCAGTATTCACTGGATATCATAGGCACTGCACGAAGAATAACCAACCTGATACAATAAGGTTGGCATGTGCCTACAAAAAACCTTAAAATGCTGCCTTTAGTGTAGAGATCTAAGACTTGATGGAAAGTCTGTTTTAGCAACAAGGTCAGGTTTTATGGAAGCTATTTAAAGTTATCTAAAAGGTTTGAAAACAAATTGTTTCATGAAACATTATGAAACCTAGTATTGTTTTAGTTTACACAGAAGTTCACTCTCATAAATTATTTCTTTTGTTGGATTACTGAAAAAAAAATGGCACAGAACACCTTTAGGGGAAAAAGCTCTATTTATAGTGATGTACTTATGAACTCCATTAAATGCCAGTTACTATGAGTTGTTACTATGTCAGGCGATATGGTTGCTTCTCAACTCACTCAGTTTGTTAGCATTTTATTAGCTGAGGGCTTTAAATGTTATGATCAAAAATATTACTTTAATCATTTTATTAACATGTTTATTATTTGATTTTTGAGAATACAAAGCACTTATGAAAAGGATGGTAAGGAGTTAACTGACAACTAACTTTCAAAACTGAACAAATACTCAAGGGATTTTTATGGGGTTTTGGCGGTTGTATAAACTTTCTGCAAGACTTCAAACTGACTGTGCACCTCACAGAAGCTCTTGAAGCTTCTGTCTTAGCTATCAAATCAGTGCTTTTCAGCTTCATATACACCAAGGCATTCATATACACCGAGGCGTTTAATTAGGAATAAAATGAAGAACTGGGTACAAGTGATAAAGACGAAATGGCAGCTGACAGTGTCATTTAGATCATCAATCTGACCCGCAAACAATACATGGTAAGATAGGCTCCAAAAAAGCTGTTGTCTCTATATGCAACAGGTAGGTGAACACCTAAAGGCCCACAATAAATGCAGAAAGTGAAAGAAAGCAACTGTCATGTCGTTCTCAATACAACTGCAACCCACTGTAAAATTTTTCAAATATAAAATGCTATTAAGGCAGAAATTTGCTGAGTGTTGTTTAAAGTTTACAGAGAATTACCTTCGCATGCCTTCCCATCTGGGCTTGGCAAAAATCCCATATCACATTCACAGCGATAACCTCCCGGGGCATTGAGGCACTGTCCATTTTCACAGAGATTCACATTTTCAGAGCATTCATCAAGGTCTGTAGAAGGAAGAGAAACGGCAGTTTTACAGTAAATATGGTTCTCTCGACAACATTTTTTTCAGCTGCAGCATGTGATGTTCAAGTATTTTAACTACTCTACTAGTTCTGAACAATTGAAGAACAGACTCCATAACCTAGTTCTGTGCAAGGGTTATTACATGTAGCCAATGGGTCTGCTTCCAGAAAAATACAGCTTCTAATCAAAAGGAAAATCAGAGAGAGGCACAGACTCCTAATGCAGCTACAGTTAATAATAATCAAAGGAAGCACAAAGGGTCAAATTTAGACTCAGAATGAGCTCATGAATTTCATTATAATTATTCTTTCTATTACTGCAAAGCCTAAAGGCAGCAATTGAAGAAAGAGGTTTACTGTGCAACGAGCCAGCATACGGTAACAGGCAGCCTCTCTGCCAAACATACAAAATACTGACAAAAAATGTCACTGAGGTGAAAATAACTTGATCAAAATTAAACTGCAGGCTAACAGCTGATGAGAAAACCAGCCTTGCTTACTGCACTACACTGCCTTTTAGAGAGACTGTGGCACTTACTCTCTAGTGAAAGTTTTATACATCACAAAGCCACCCAGCTTGTTGCAAGAGTCCATCTGGCAGTGTGAACTTGTAAAAGTTCATGGCTGGCAAATCAAAGGTAGTACCTACCAGGGTGAATACCGCACACTTTGACAGAGGGCTTACAGAACAATTGCACATCCTAGTTTGAGTCCCAGTCACCTCTCAAATCCACATACAATAAAGCACCCAAATTCATAAAAACCAGAAAGTTCCACTGAATGCAGAAACTCTGCAGGCTCAGTTTTAAAGATGAATTTTATAGACTCCCAGAGATCATCATGTGGGAAATTAACAAAGAGCATTGGATTATGAAGGTCTCTAAGAAAGCTGTATCAGATTCAAAAGCAAATTATACAAAGACAATTGAACATAATCCCAGGGTCCATTTATAATTTTGAATTATTCAAATTCATCTTTAAACCTGCTGAGCCAGATTCTTAGACAACATAAAAAACTGCTGTAGTTGACAGTGTGCTGCTGATTTGCACCATCTAAACCTGACTCGCCAGATGCATATTACATGGCCTCATTCCAAACATAGTCTCCCTCCATGCATCATCACCAGCAACACTGATATCCTTAGTGTAATAGCAGGGCTCGTGATGACTACGTTTACAGGAGCTAATCTGCTCTTCAAAGCAGAAGACTGAAGAGTGGGTTAGAAACACCTCTCTCACAATGTTTTATGATCAGATTTACAGTTTATAAAATGAGGTTTCAGAAGCAGCTACTTCCATCACTCTACATGTCAGCACTTCATCCTGACATCCTCTCTCAGGATGATGCAATAAAGAGGGCAGACAGCACACATTCACTTCAGGAACGAGCAAATATTAACAGGTAATTTTATGAAATAATTTTGATGCTTGTGCCCTGTTATTTAAAAAAGTTGGTGGCAAAAGGACTGGTTTACTAACCAGCCAAATCATATGTTAAAGCATTGTTTTAATGATTTGGCCACTCACGCCAACAAGAAAAGCTCAATGAAAACCTGGAAAAAAGTGAAAAAAAAAAATCCCTCCTTTAGATTACAGAATCACAGAATGGTAGGAGTTGGAAAGGGACCTCTGGAGATCATCTAGTCCAACCCCCATGCTAAAGCAGGTTCACCTAAAACAGGTTGAACAGGAACATGCCCAGGTGGGTTTCAAAATTCCTCAGAGGTGACTCCACAGCCTGTTCCAGAGCTCCGGCACCCTCAAAGGAAAGAAGTTTTCCCTTATGTTTAAATGAAACCTCCTGGGTTCTAGTTCATATCTGCTGTCCCTTGTCCTATCACTGGGCATAACCAAAAAGACTTCAGCCCCATCTTCTTGACCTCCATCCTTAGATATTTATGTGCATTGACAGGTTCCCCTTTCAGTAGAGTACTGCATATAGTACACAGTATTTCATAGAATCATAGAATGGTAAGGTTGGAAGGGAACTCAAAGATCATCTAGTTCCAAACCCCCTGCCATAGGCAGGGACACCTCCCACTAGTACAGGTCACCCAAGGCCTCATCCAACCTGGCCTTGAACACCTCCAGGGAGGGAGCAGCCACAACCTCCCTGGGCAACCTGTGCCAGTGTCTCACCACCCTCACTGGAAAGATCTTCCTCCTAACATCCAGTCTAAATTTCTCCTCTGACAGTTTAAACCCATTGCCCCTTGTCCTGTCATTGCAAGACCTTGTAAATAATCCCTCCCCAGCCTTCAAGTAGGTCCCCTTCAGATACTGCAAGGCTACTATAAGGCCTCCTTGAAGCCTTCTCCAGGCTGAAGAGCCCCAACTCTCTTGGCCTGTCCTCATAGCAGAGCTGCTCCAGCACTCTGATCATCATGGCCTCCTCTGGACCCGCTCCAACAGTTTCTTTCAGGTTGTGTTAACACAGGTGAAGTAGAAGACAGTGGAAGGTGGCATATTAGAGAATAATTTCAAATGTTTGAAAGCTATTTTTGTGTATTGAATCACAGACCAATAGGCTGCAAGGGACCACGGGTGATTACTCAACGATTTCCTAAGAAAGCTCACCTGTACATGTGAAGCCATCCCCAGTGTAACCTTCTTTACACAGGCAGCGGTAAGAGCCCATTGTATTCTTGCAGTCAGCATGTGGGCTGCAATTGTGAGTTCCATTGGAGCATTCATCCAGATCTTTAAAACAATTTTAAAAATACTTAAAAAAATACTTTATATACTATATGCTTTATATGCCTTATACTTATAAAAATAATATTTTTAAACTTTAAATAATCTTCTATAATAAACCACACATATACAGGGTCATCTGATTGGAAGAAGTCTGACAAGGTAACTGTACATGAGGAAGCTGAAGGGTACACACTCAAAAATAATACCTATATCTTGTTTTCATAGGAAGCACCAGAAGAAGTCTGCCTCCCATCAGCTGCCTTCAAGGAGACAGCATTTCTTTCTGTGATCCAATCTGTTTTCACCATGTCAGAAGCCAAACATGAGACAACAATGATTTCACAGTTGCCATAGTGGAGAATTTGCCCTCCAGAAGATCATGTCCAATTGACCTAATGAGCCTGATAACCATTTGTCCTTTCAATTTGTAGGTGCGGTATTGCTTTTTTTCAGAATTGCTATGACCCAGTTTTGGTCGGACCTTACCAAGAAACACAAATGTGTAAGACCCTCACCTGTGCACTTGATACCATTCCCAATCCATCCAGGGCTGCAGCTACATTTGAAACTGCCTGCGGTGTTTGTACATATGGCATGTCTATCGCAGTTATGGGCTCCGATTTCACACTCATTAATATCTGTAAAAACACAGAGATGTTTTCAACCTTTTTCATATCCCAATAACCAATGCTGGAATTTCTCAAGAAAGACTGTGAACATGATAGGAAGCCTGCACTTCTTTAGAATATGACATTTAAAAATTAAGCAGAACAGAAGAATCACAATAAAGCAAAGAAGCATGCGGCATATTTCAAACATACTGCTCCTTCTATCTGTGGTTCTTACAAACATACAAAGCAGTACTTCTGCAGTTTACATCAATGCTTGGTGACTTTTTCCTTCCTTTTCTAACTGCCGTGCTCAGAAAGAATGTAAGGCCACAGCCTTTGGGAAGAAGATGACTAGCATCCATAAAGATAACCTCTGCAGATGTTTGGCATTCTGGTACATGTGTCAGTCAAGCAGCTTTGAAATAGGTTGTGGATCAAATGTATTGACTAAGAGCTGGTGTGAAAAATTGTGTTGACAGTAGAGATACCACTACGAGGTACTCATTGTACTTGCTTATACCTTAACATGGATGAAGGAAAGAAGACAGTTTTCTCATCTGCCCATTCTGGAGTCCTCAGATAGGGATTCAGATGGCTTTACATTGTATGGTTTGCTAAAAGATCTGAGAGGCAACTCTGCTGCCCAGGGACTCCTGGAATGCAGCATAATCACAGACCCCGCCCTACCTGCAAGGGTGCTGATGAACATCACCTGCAAACTCCTCCTAGGGTGCTCCCTAGGCAGTAAAGGAAGGCAGGTTCTGCTTTGCCAGAGACTGTGCAGGAGGTGGAGGGCAGGCTGTACCACTGTATTTAATGTGACAGCTGATAGACACAAAGCTCATCAGGTATGCATTTTATTAAGAACTCAGGAAACCTAACACTGGAAAAAAGTCAGCATCCTTGGAGACACCAGGCAGCAAGTCATCCAATCTTCAACATATGCACTCGTGCCAGCACATTCTATTTCACTGCTTGCTATTTTCACCTTATTTTCATTCTTGAGCATTTTCTGGCAATGTCAAAACATAGACCAAAAGAAACAAACTGAACTCCATTCTTCCTTGTCACAAAACAATATTAATGCCCTGTATAAGCACTTGAAGAATGTATAAACTCAAAGGCACAGTTTCCAGAAATTACTACTGGTAACTAAAACAAAGCTGGCAGGAATTTTCTTACACATCTGAGGTATGGATTTCACAGTGTTTTCTGTAACCAAGCTCTCTCTAACCATACCTTACTTCCATGCAGGATGTAAATTATCTGCAATTGACATCAAATCACTTAATACTTATATCATTTTTTCAGTCCTCCCGAGTGCCTTTGTTGTTGCAGTAAGCCAAATAATCTCATTCTGCACAATAGCTGATGGAAAGGGAAATCAAGCTCAAAAACTCTGCATGACTCCACACACAAAAACCCATTCAGATCCCTCTCCAGAAGATGATCAAGAAAAGGCATCAGCCATTAACTGTGTGACAACCCGAATAGGGTTCTCGACCTCTAAATCCACAGTTTCCTTACCCTTCTACCTTAAAAAAATTAGCTCTTTGAAGAGGCCATGAGAGTGAAGCCATTAGGGAAAGCTCCTAGGTATCATCTTAACCACTTCATAACCCTTTTCTAGGATTTTCTGCCCACTCCTCCTTAGGCAACAGGATGAGTCATTTCTTTATGCCCTATACATTATTTTGTCTTTTCACTAAGGCTACACATGACTCTGAGAAGTATGCTACATATGTCTGTCAATCCACAATTGAACTTTCAAGTCCAGAAATTACCCAACCTCACTGCTGGTCTGAGGTTTCTGTTTGGTCAGTTTTGTTTGCTTTTTGTTTGTTTGGGTTTTTTTTTTAAAGTCTGTAGAA
>VWYK01063711.1:46006-77351 GCA_013399775.1 Semnornis frantzii | reverse complement strand
AAGTGTCACCAAAAATGTCTAACTGTCTATTTTTGTCCCCCTAAATCATCTGCCATACCTTCTCTGTTCAGGCAAAGCACAATTCCTTTTAAGGAACCAAAAAGTGTCTCAGGTTCAGATCACATGTGAGATATTTAACTTGCAGATAAAGAGTTATATTAAAATAGTCTTACAGGTTGCAAAACCCAGCTCCTATTGTCAATCCTGACAATGCCTCATTTTTAACTGCTTGGCTATACCTTCGGTGTTCTTTTATTAGAAACCCCTGAAGATTATTCTTGGGTTTTAGAAAGAAAAACAACCCCAAAACGTCAGACAGAACAATTACAATTCCAGGACAGAAGCTGCAGGTGCATCTACAGAGATCTGCACAAAGGTTCCTGCCCAGCCGAATTTTAATGGGGCTGTTAAAAGCACATCCTCAGCACAAAAGCAAAGCCAGGACAGATTTCAAGCCCTTAATGACTGGAAGACCAAACACAAAATAAGACTATTCTCTTTAAGCCCTCATGATAAACAGCTCATCTTTTGCTTTAGCAACAAAACCCATCTGAAGCAGCTGGGGAGTTTTTTGGGTCCATATAGCTAAACCAGGACAACTAAAAGTAAGGTTTTCAAAGGGCAGGTTCTGAGCAGTGCTCATCACAACCAGAGCTTCTGCTACATTCATTTTACTCCAATCCAGTTCCTGTGGCAGTGATAGAGTTTCCAAGTCAAAGCTTGTCAAGGGGACCTAGAATGTCTTGGTTAAACAACCCATGAGAACACAAATAATAAAGTGTTCCCCAGGGGTCAGTATTGGGTCCAGTTTTGTTCAATATCTGTCAGTGACATGGATGAGGGGATTGAGTAGACCCTCAGCAATGTGGCTGATGGTATGAAACTGGGTTATGTGGCTGACACCTAGTCAGGCTGTGCTGCCATCCAATGAGGTCTGGACAGGCTGCAGAGCTGAGTGAAGGGGAACTCCATGAGGTTCAGTAAGGACAGGTGCATCTGGGGAGGAACAACATCAGGTACCAGTACAGACTAGGGGTTATCCTGCTGGAAAGCAGCTCTGTGGAGAAAGCACCTTGGAGTGCTGGTGGGCAGCAAGTTCTGCACAGGCCAGCAACATGCCCTCGTGGCTAAGAGAGCCAATGGCATCCTGGGGCTCAGCAAGAGAAGTGTNTTTTCAAAGGGCAGGTTCTGAGCAGTGCTCATCACAACCAGAGCTTCTGCTACATTCATTTTACTCCAATCCAGTTCCTGTGGCAGTGATAGAGTTTCCAAGTCAAAGCTTGTCAAGGGGACCTAGAATGTCTTGGTTAAACAACCCATGAGAACACAAATAATAAAGTGTTCCCCAGGGGTCAGTATTGGGTCCAGTTTTGTTCAATATCTGTCAGTGACATGGATGAGGGGATTGAGTAGACCCTCAGCAATGTGGCTGATGGTATGAAACTGGGTTATGTGGCTGACACCTAGTCAGGCTGTGCTGCCATCCAATGAGGTCTGGACAGGCTGCAGAGCTGAGTGAAGGGGAACTCCATGAGGTTCAGTAAGGACAGGTGCATCTGGGGAGGAACAACATCAGGTACCAGTACAGACTAGGGGTTATCCTGCTGGAAAGCAGCTCTGTGGAGAAAGCACCTTGGAGTGCTGGTGGGCAGCAAGTTCTGCACAGGCCAGCAACATGCCCTCGTGGCTAAGAGAGCCAATGGCATCCTGGGGCTCAGCAAGAGAAGTGTGTCCAGCAGGCCTAGCAAAGTTCTCCTCCCCTTCTCCTCTGCAATGTTGAGAGCACATCTGAAATACTGTGTCCAGTCTCAAACTGGGGAGCCCAAGAGACAGGGACCTGATGGAGAGAATCCAATGGAGAGCTACAAGGATGATTAGGGGACTTGAGCATTCCCCCTCTGAAGGGAGAGTGAGAGTCCTGGGGCTGTTTAGTCTGGAGAAGAGAAGGCTGAGAGGAGATCTGATCAGCGTCATTTACAAATATCTGAGGGGTGGGCGTCAGGATGAAGGTGCCAGGCTCCTGTTGGTGGTGCCCAGTGACAAGTAACAACTGATCCAAGCTGGAAACACAGGAGATTCCACCTCAACAGGAGGAGACACTTCTTTATGATGGGGGTGCCAGAACCCTGGAACAGGCTGCCCAGACAGGTTGTGGAGTCTCCTTCTCCGGAGACTTTCCAAACCCATCTGGATGTGTTCCCATGTGACCCACCTTGGGGAATCCTTCTCTGGCAGGAGGTTGGACTAGATCTCTGGAGGTCCCTTCCAACTCCCACTATTCTGTGACACCAAACACTTGTGCTGCTTTATTCTCAGCCTGCACTCTATGACCCTGCTTCCCTTACCCATACCTAGTAAATCACTGTGTTCTTTACAATATTGAGTGATTATTTCATTTACACAACCTACAGTTCACCAAATACTGGTATCTGAGATCCCACATAAACCCAGAGGGCAGAAAGACTTGAACACCCCAACAACCCCCCCAACACCCCAAAGGAGAGTCACCATGATAACCCAATTGTAACACCACCCCAGAGGGACTCCAGAAGCCCAAGGCAGAGTGCTTTGGACCAAGGGGTGGGGTTAGCAGAGTGGATGGGAACCTGGGAGGACAGAACTTCTCAAGGTAATTTTTTTTTTTCCCCCATCTGCAAAAATGCAACATTTCATTTGCTCATAAATTGATTTGCCTCCAGTGTATATTTCACACAAAGAATATCCATCACATCCAGCCCTGAACAACACCTCCCAAATCAGGGGAAATGAACCCATCCCCTCCCCCACCCCCATCATCCAAACCAATCAAATCTCAAATCCATTAGAGCCATGTCTTTCTACCCTCCCCCTTCCAATTTATTTAGTGTCAAAAGAGTAAGGAGTAATCAGGAAAATTCCTGTTCAGCTTATCTCCCAGTCCTGGGGGATCTCTGAATCCCTTATCAGCACCAGCAATGCAAAGGCAGACAGCACACACACTGCTGTAGCTCAGATCACCACATTCTCTGCTACACAGTCACTTAGTGACTACAATTTACATCTTGGCAGGAGTCTTTTGTCCCAGGAACCTTCCTGCATCAACACTGTGCTGAGTTTTGTGGGTAATCATCCAAACAAGCAACAACATCTCAGTTCCAGAGACCTTCAGTGACCCTTATAATCTGCATTTCAACCACTGGTGTATGACCCCCACCGCTTCCAGATCAACGGTTTGTGACTTGAGAAGCACAAACTGCCAGGACCAGGAGGCCTTCATTATTTGTATTCTGTATAAAACACACACAGAGCCCTTCCCGTGCCACTTCGACTCACACAAGGCTGCAGCATTTGCAAGTGCCCCTGACTTTCCTTCCAGAGGTATCAGAAACCATTGCAGCGGTGCCTCTGCTTTGCTGACAGCAGCTCCACCTGCACCAGAGCCTGCCCCAGCTCGCCTGATGAGCCACCCTTGACTAAGCAGAGCCCTGGTGTGACTCCCAGGGGGGCACCAGTTCCAATTTGTTATGCAGGCTGGCATTCACATGCTCAGTCTCAGTCACCTCTGTGAATGAAATCCAGAGATCTCTCAGCTCCCAGCCCGCAAGTGCATCACTGCCAACAACAATCCAGCTGAACCAGCAAGCCTGGCACAAGCAAGAGACAGACTTGGGAGGGGGTGGGAATAAAAATCAATCAGGATTCAGTGGGCTGGGATCCTTCAACATCATGTGGCAACAACTGCTTCACATCTTTCTTCCTGTACAACAGGAAGGTAAAACAGTCAGTGCTAAAGGAACGGCAACTCTCCCTCCCCATCAGACACCATTCACGTGGTGGTACAGCCCCTGCGTGGACATTGCCTGCAGGAAGAATGCTTTGCTCTCTTCAGCCTTTTGATATCACCTACTCAGAGACCACACAGCTATCCCCACATCCCCTGTGATCTAAACCACAGTTTTAGTTTGATGTTTTATGCATCTCTAGGTTAGAGCTGTGTAATTAGCTGCCAGCAGTTAATGCCTAATTGAATAGGAAGTCATAATAGTAAGAAAAAACACCCCAAATTAACAACCTAAGCTAACCCACAACTCGAGAAAAGTTGCAAGACTGATTTGCATGAGAAGCAGTCACAAGTAAAGAGTAACAGCAGCATCCATACCAGACCAAGCTTGCCACTTTATCACCTATGGAATGCCTAGTGGAAGTTCATAAGAAAGCACTGAAAGATATGGAGAAACCACAGACTTTAGGAGACCCTGCAGAGACCAAGTTCTAATAAAGCCAGGAGGAAAAACACAACAAAAACCCCCCACAGCTCCTTCATCTTACATCCTTTGTCTAGAAGATAAAGTCCCTCAGTCCCTACCCTGAACCACAGCAGAGTGAAAGGGTCCATAGAGAAGGAATTGTTCTTCTGGACAGAACTGAAATCAAGCAAGAGGGGGATTTTTCCTGTGCACACTAGTGAGGGCAAGAAGAAATGTCATGCACTCATGTACCCAGCCCTGGCTACTGCTGCAGGCAGGATGTCAGCCACAAAGGGCCACCAAACTGATCCCACATGACAATCCTGTCTTTCTGTATTTAACCATGTAATTAAAACCTGCTGCTGCCACACATACTAATGAGAATTTACTTCAGCACTCAGCACCCCTTGATTGACAACACAGCAGCACTAGGTGACAGCAGCAGCCAGGCAAACACTTCACTGTTTGGAGATGTCAGCACTTGCTTGTCAGAGGACACCCTGGCAGGGTTTGATGGGAAGTGGACTGCACAAGTGTCCTTCAACCACCAAAGACTAGATTTAACCAAGCCTAAGAGGCATTGCCTATAACCAGTGACAAAGCCAGATTTCAGGGGAGCTGGGAAACCATAACTCAGGACTTCAGCCAACTAATGCTTCACACTCCTGTGTCCAGGGACTTTGCCCACTGCTGATCATTTCTACAGATGGTGCCATTTGCAGTTTGGTGATTAATCAATACACAGGAAGATGTGCACTGAGTAAAAAAACACAGTTTAAGCTGGTATCATTTATCTACCCCCTCCAATACTATAGCTGCCTAACTGGAACCACATGCAAAAACTCCTCCAGTCCTGCCTCCAGACTCACCTTACTCTGCAGGGCCCCCACCTACCCACCCCCAGCACTAAGTGCAAGACTCCTGAAGACTTTCAGCTGCTGTTCAGAATTCTCATGGCCACCAGTGTTTATAATTAACCCTCCTAGTTCTAGGAAAAGTTAGAAAAGCTCTTTACATAAGAAACAATAGCCACAAACCTTACAAGAGCAGTATTCTCTGACTTGCAGAACACAAGCACCAAAGGAAAACTTCAGCCCTCTCACACATGTAGAGGATCAGAAGGTAGTGGCCAGTTAAGTGACCACACACATCCACCAACACATCAACTTGTGCTGCTCCCATAGCTACTGCCTGCATAGACTACTTTTCCACTGAATTCATCTCAGACCTCAACAGATGAGAGCAACACACTGGGCACCATCAATGCTGTGGGCTCAGGCCAGACCTGGTCTGACAGCTCAGGAGATGGAGCAGCTCACTGCAGCACAACCTTTGGTCATTAGATGTGGTACAGTTTCCTGCTCTCAGTTCCTGAAGGCAGCTGAGTGGCAGGGATTAACTGAATGGCTGTAATCATCCCAGCCCCTTTGAACTGACAAGACAGCAGAAGATCTCCTCAGCCATATCACTGTCACACCGCTTTGTCCACAGAGGATAATGAGCCCACAGGCTCAGCCACTCCAGCCGCTTCGGTTTGATAGCAAACATATTCCTGCATGGCACAGAGTGACAGCAGACTGTCCTGCAGCAGGGGCAGAGCCTGCAAACACCTGGAGGGGACAAGGCATGCCTGAGTCTGCTCCTCTTTTCTTCTTGTAGACTTGTATTGAGGTTTGGGCTGGAATTTTCGTAGCTCTCATAGCAGCAGCTCACAGCACTCACGGAAACAGAGACCTGTCTCCAGTCTCCAAGACTTTATCTGCTAAATAAAATCTTACATCACTTAATTTATTATTTAGGCTGTAACATGCTCAGCCACATTTCATAGGATTTTTTGTTTCTTTTTGTTCACCCTGTATATTACACAGCAGTGTTGATTTTACAGTCATTTCCACCGTTCCTAAGACATCCTAGTAGCTGGGCTCTAAGTGCTGCAGCAAAATGGAAACTGAAGTTTTCTCTCTCCACTTCTCCACTGACAAAAATCTTTTCCAGACAGGTTCAGCAAATGTGAATTTCTGAGCCAAGGCTGCAGGATCCCACACTGAATAACTGAGTTCAGGTACAAACAGAAATGAAAAAGTAGAATTAAAAAAAAAAAAAATCAAAGCCAACAACAAAAATCTCAAATGCTTATTTAAAGCTACAAATTATTGATCTAAGAAGCTGAGAGAAAATGGAGTCAAAACCTTTTTGATGAGGTATTAGCAAAATTTACTGACATGGGGATACCAAGCTATTCTGTGCATAGTCACAAGTCATTTACAAACACCAGGCTCAGAGCTCAGTGACAGCAGGATAAAAATCAGTCTCAGTTCACACTGGCATCACTACAAGATCTCTGCTCTCCCAAATCTATCCAGGAGACTATAGGAAGAATTTTAGTTGCAGAAAACATGAGTCAAGGAGGACTCATTTATCTGCACCACTCCTTCCTGGCTGTGGTTTAACTGGATTGCATCACTCACATGCTGCACTTGCCCCTCTTTCTGCACCACAGCATAATACTGCAACTCTTGAGCCCTACATTATGTTACCTGGAGCACCCTGCCTACACATGGTTCCTAGAAAGTGGCTTACATGTAAGCCACACAGGAATCATTAGTCCACACATTATGCAAGTAATCATCTGGAAAGGAAGAGAACCAAAAAACCCCAACAAAAGCCAAACAAGTCCACAGCAACAGCAGGCTGGCTGAGTGCCCCATTTCCAAATACACCAATGCCAGTTTGCTGGTTACCTGACCAGTGTGGGGATTATCAGCTCACTCATGGTGACAGATGGGATTTTACAGTTCTGATCCATCACACATTTAGAAGGAAGGTACTTGTGAAGGAAGACACAAGAGAAAGAGTAAAGAACCTCCAGTTCTGGGCCCCTCAATTTAAGAAAGATGTTGAGGTGCTTGAACATGTCCAGAGAAGGGCACCAAGGGGTCTGGAGCAGAGCCCTGTGAGGCGAGGCTGAGGGAGCTGGGAGTGTGGAGCCTGCAGAAGAGGAGGCTCAGGGCAGACCTCATTGCTCTTTACAGCTACCTGAAGGGAGGTTATAGCCAGGTGGGGTTGGTCTCTTCTAGGCACCCAGTGACAGAACAAGAGGACACAACCTCAAGCTGTGCTAGGACAGGTTCAGGTTGGATGTTAGGAAGAAGTTCTACATGGAAAGAGTGATTGGTATTGGAATGGGCTGCCTGGGGAGGTGGTGGAGTCCCCATCCCTGGAGGTGTTTAAGAGGAGACTGGATGAAGCACTTAGTGCCATGGTTTAATTAATTAGAAGGTGTTAGGTTGGCCTCAATGATCTCAAAGGTATTTTCCAACCTGGGTAATTCTGCGATTCTGTACCAAGCATGGAAGATAGCAGCATGCAGGGTTTCACTCTGCTCTCACATCAGGATAGAGCTCATTGATCTCTTTGGTGACAGGTCAGATCTGCTCAATTGTAAACAATCAAAACGAGGCCTGTGAATCAAGTCCAGCAGAGCCCTTCATTGTGAGAAGGGCAGGATCCATGGGCTCTGGCAGGGCCAAATCCCCACTCACAGCCAGGTTGCATGCTGTAGAGATTTGCTGGAGTAAGCCATGGTGTGCTCAGAGGCCAGCAGCATGGCAGCAGAGGTCCTGCCACAACAGGCTAATCCTGCTTCCCCTCAGTGTCACAGGATGAGTAAGGTGATGTTACTCATGGAGTAGGATTAATGAACCAGCACCAGGCCCAAACTGTCTATGGCCCTGGTGAAGAAAATATCAGCCCCATGAGGATTAGCACATGGCACTATATTCCCCAAGAGGTCAAATATCATCCTAAGGGTTGTTCCTATCCAGAGGTAAGCGTACAAGGGCAGACAGAAAATACAGCATCATTAAGGACAAGGGATAATAAATATGAAATACAGGCTACTGAAAATCATGTCCTTACACGACAAGGAAAATTTAAGGCCCCTGTTTGAAATCCAAACAAAACACATCCTTGTTTGCACTGTCTTTCTCCTCTGTATTCCCAATAATGGTGCAAAAGCTGCTAGCAATGAGATCTCTGCTCTCATGCCCATATTCCACTTACTGGCTTCCACAATAGCTTAAAAATTTGTTCATTTTATTAGCTTTATAAGTGCCAGTGATCTATCATGGAGTAAAGGATACAAAGTGCAATAAAGCCCATTGCTTGACAACTGCTGGGTGAACAGTGTGAGCCCAGCTGATGGCATTACTCCAAGATCTACTAGGGAAGTCTATACATTCAGATTAGCATTAATTGGCATTCTTAACAGCAGTGAGAGCAGAGAGTCCAAGGACCAAAGGGGCCAGGAAAATTCAGCAAACAACCTCTCACTTAGCAAGGGAGAGGCAGGCAGCCTGCATCAGAGAAACATCTTTGTTATTGCTAGGGAGAGGCAGAGCCCTGACAGGTCTCTGTGGAAAGCGAGACAGATGATTTCATAGACCATGAAGTTTTAAACAAAACAAACAACAATAATATAAAAGAGAGAGAAGATTGCCTCTGATGTGACCAGAGACATCCTCTGAGGATGCTAATGGAGGAGTGAATTGCTTTTAAAGCTTGCCTTTTTGCACCCTACACAGTAAGAGCAAGTGCTTGAATCAAACATGAGCATGCATAAGGATCTCATTCCCTGGCAGACAGTTTTAGAGGCTGAACCTATCAAACAGTTAGGGGCAAAGACACAGGCACAGGCTTTGCACTATATTCACATGGGTCTCCTGTGGCTGGCCAGGAAGGCCAAGGTATATCCCAAAAGAGCAGCTCCTTGGAGATCAGACTCTTTGTTAATCCAGGACTAGAGACTGCATTTGTCCTTGCTGACAGGATTCATTGTGAGCACAGCTGTTAGGAAGCTAACAACGTCAGTGGCTTCTCCTTCCCTGTTTATTTGGAGTTAGGAGGCGGAGTGGGGAGAGTTGTTTGGTTTCTTCTGAACAAACGAAGGCAACTTCCTCCTCTGGATAGAAGGCAGCACAATGACGCATGGGCTTGTGTATCCACATCCAGGTATCACCAGGGATTTCTCAGAAAGTCCCACTTGGTATGCAAAACCCTGCCACTCCTCCCCACCCCACCCAGCTTGTTAAATTTTTTTTTTTTTTTTTAAAGACCTCTTTAAGCTCTCAGCATCCAGGTGACAGGAAAACTGCCACACAGTTTCCCAGCTCCTGTTATGTTGGGGTTTCAATGCTCATGGCAGGAACCTGCTTACACCTGCTGCTATGTCCCCCTTCCTTGCTCCACCCTGGATTCTGCACTGTGCACAGAAGCAAAAGGTACCCTTCTCCTTGGAGCAAGCACCATGCTGCTGCTGGAGATGAGTGGAAAAAGCTGTTAGCAATATAGTCACTGATTGGGTTTGCACTTCACTAATTGAGCTGGCACTCTGAGTTCTGACATTTGATTGTTCCAGACTGGGTGTTTTTACATAATGTGTGCCTGGCAGAGTCACAGAGGACAGGCAGCGGCAGCATGGAAGGGATCTGTGCTCTGCCAGACCTTCTGTGGTCAGTTCACAGCACACAAAAGAAAAGGTGCTGAATCCACGGCAGGTTTACCACAAGGCTTAGCACTGATTCACAGATGGTCCCATAATGTTTTCACTCTGGTAAAGGAGCATGGGATATCTTTAAGAGTCTCTGAAGGAGACACAATTTAACCACCTGCTTCTCAGTGTAACACATGATCTGGAGAAAGGCTTCAGCAACCCTCTCAAGCTATACAAGCAACACCACTTCAGCCACCAGCTCACAGTCCTGGTCTTGCTGGGACAAAAGCCCTACTTCTATGGATACAAAGCTGCAACACAGACAACTACAACAGCACAGCACGTGGGTATAACTGTTACAACCAAGATAAAAAGCCAGCCTCATTCCCAAAGAGGCCAGAGAGTTGCTGGCCAGGAGTCATTCTCTAGGAACTGTTTCACGTGCAAGGGTGTATCAGGACCCAATTAATGCAGGAGATGGAGCACATCTTGCAAAGAAACCAGTCTCATGGGTAATGATAGCTATAGCAAGAGACCAGCAGGGGATGTGGGGAAGGAAGAGGGTTAGGGAGAGTTGCCAGGCTGCAGTTCAAGGAAGCTTTGATCTGAGGCAGAAGGGAAAAAACCCCAACAATATTAGGACTCCTTTAGACCATATCTATGTGGTTTATTTATCAAGCTAGAACCTACTATGACTCTTCTGGCTGCTTTGAAGTTCTCTGGCCTATGTCAGTTGTTTATTCATGATTCCATAGTTGAGTTACATCAGGAGTGGCAGCCTGGGAATCAGACTACTTCCTAAGGGACAATGAACACAGTTTAGTTCCCGAGTGCTCCAACACATGCCATCAGGATGCACAGGTTTCTGTTCCAAACTAGGTTCCTCTTACCCTAGGGGCTGGAAGATGTTGAGTGCTTCATGACAATGACACTAATAACTGGATTGAGAGGAGAAAGAGACTGGTACTGTGAAAACCTGCATCTGTCAGACCACAAACAATCAGCACTGCCCATTTCACCCTGACAGCAGCATATGGAGGCTGATGTCTCTAGTCAAGGCTGGGAACCAAGCTCCACCCAAGCCATGATACCAAGCAGTGTCACAATCAAAAGTGAAACATACATTTAAAAAACCCAGGCTGCTTGGAATTTGTCCTCCTAGCACACTCCACCTAGTCTATAGCAAAGCCCCAACATGTAAACCCCACCACACTTAACTCACAGCACAGTCTGGAGAAGGGGGGACCTTAGAATTGCCTCCCACACCTGAAGGGATCCTACAGGAAAGCTGCAGAGGGACTTTGCATCAGGGTGGCTAGAGACAGGACAAGGGGGAATGGTTTGAAGCTGAGGGAGAGCAGGGTTAGACTGGAGCTTAGGAAGAATTTCTTCAGTAGGAGGGTGGTGAGACTCTGGAATTGGCTGCCCAAGGAGACTGTAGCTACCTTCTCCCTAGGGGAGGCCTGGTTGGATGAAGCCTTGAGCAGCCAAGACAAGCTGTGAGGCATCCCTGCCCATGGTGGGGAAGCTGGAGTAGTTGATCGCTGAGGTCCCTTCCAACCTAAACCTTTCTAGGATTTTATGTCAGAGGCAACACAAACACAAAGAGTTTTCTAAATGAGGAACTATGATTCAGGAAATGAGGTGCATGACTGGTGTCTCGAACACAGAAAGGAGTCTAAGTCTATAATCTGAAAAGAATGTTAAAAGCAAACAAAAATCACAAAGCCAACTTAAAACAAACAACAAGCAGTTGCACAATTTTCTCTCAAGCCCTGGTGAGACCATCAGTAAAAAAAACCTAGCACCTGAATTGTAATGAAAACCACAACATTAACTGGTTTCTTCCTTCAGTGAGAAGATGGTTTCTGCTCCACCTGAGGCCTATTCCCAGCACACAGCATGACCAGGACATTGTCAGTGGGTACCACAGCAGTGAGGGAAGCTCAACACATTAAATGCAGCTCTTTTAATTGTCTCTCATTCAGGCTTCAAAGTCCACATCAGCTGCCAAATGCTTTGAAAGCTTCTGGGCTGCTTCTTCTGAGCTTTGAAGTATTATCTTCGGAAATCTCTCTGCCACAATCCCTCACTGTCAAATCATGGCTCACCAGCAACAAATGTCATTAACCTGGCCCTCTCTTCTCATCTCCTTCAGCATGGCTCAATACTCACACTTGGTTTTAAGTATGCTCCCTAAAATAATGCAGTGTAGACTTTAAAGCATTTCAAATTTATTTTTTTCCTATATACCTCCCATGACCATGCAACATCTCAGTACATGAACATTTTCCTAATTCATCTTTCATTCAAAAATAACTCCATCTTCAGTCTATCTTTCTGTACAGGAGGAAGCTGCCAGGATTTAAAAGTTCTCTCTCCCCTCAGCCAATTTGATGAGTGCTGGCATGTCCAAACTCAGCATAATGCTTTGAGCTTGACATGTTCTGCATATTCTAGATCATAGCCTTGAGTTCCACAACCCTGGACATCTCCCACCTCATGTTTTCTGTGCCAACAGCTGGGTCTGCACCAGTCACCATCTCCTCTCTTATCTTTAGAAACAAGGCTGAGAAAAGGGCCTTTTTCTTAACCATGTAGATGGCACCCCATTATTGATTCCCACAAGCAACCACAGAACATCAGAGGCTGGAACTCTTCTGCTCCAACTTCTCTGCCAAAAGTAGGATCCCCTAGAGTAGTCCACACAGGAATGCATTCAGGCAGGTTTTGAAAGTCTCCAGAGAAGGAGACTCCACAACCTCTCTGGGCAGCCTGCTCCAGGGCTCTGTCACCCTCACTGTCAAGAAGTTTCTCCTCACGTTGGAGTAAAACCTTCTTTGTTCCAGTTTGTAGCTGTTACTCCTTAGCTTATTGTTGCTGACCAGTGAAAAGGAATTGGCCCCAGTCACTTGACATCCACCCCTCAGATATTTGTACACATTGATCAGATCTCCTCTCAGCCTTCTTCTCTCCAGACTAAACAGCCCCAAGCCTCTCCATCTCTCTTCATAGGGGAGATGCTCAAGTCCCCCCATCATCCTCATGGCTCTGTCAAGTGAAGTCCCATCCAAGCACCTCTCCCTTTTTCCAGACCTGAGTGGTTTTGTACCACAGCTGAACACTGGGAGCAATCAGCTCTTCTGTGTAGTACTGAGCACTCTGAAATGGCTCTGCTCTCTCGGGCAGCCTTGCAGACTAGAAATGGTGATGAACCAGAATTCAATTATGTAACAAGAAATTGCTTTAATTAGCCAGTTAATTGACTTCTCAATTGCAATAAGTAAAATCACTCATTTTTACAAGGCACAACATTTTTTTCCTAATGGCTCTGAGGACCAGCTTTGTTTCTTGCTTTCCCTCCAGTTCAACTGAAACCAGACAAGATCCAAGTGCCAACATGGTATTGGAGGATTCACTTTGGTTAACTTCCTCGGAGCAGCAAGAGGTAGGCCGAGCTGCAGAGTTGCACCAGACTAATGAAACAGTCCTCCTCTGATGGAAAGAAGCTTGCATTGGAGGCAGGATGAAATGCAAATGAATTGCCTTAGTACTGTCATCATCTTACTTTCATCCAAAGTGTCCTAACTCAGAAGGAAATGGACTGCTCAACACAAGTAACATCCAAGATCCATACACACTGTTCAAACATCAAAGAATGGGTACAGAGTGCCTTGGCAGATGTCCCAGAGACAGTTCAGGGCCAGTTAACAGTGATATAGTTCCAGGTTCCCAAAGATGAGCAGGAGTGGCAATGTAAGCCACTTCTACAGCACACTGGACCCAGTGTTTAGACTGGGATTAGGACAACGCAAGTCAAACCCCCAGATCAGTGGCAGAATGAAAAAGAAACTTAGCAGAAAGATTAATGCAGGTTTGGATCTGGCAGCCTATTTAGCTGAGATACAAAATTTTACTCTGAGACACAAAAGAGTGTGACTTGTGAGTCAAACACCATTATTGGCACAAGGTAATTCCCTGATGTGGAACAGGAGGCAGTTAGCCACTGGACTTCACACTGCAATGACAACCAAAACCAGATAAAGAGTCAGAGTCAAACAACCAGAGTGCAGAAAGACTGATTTATCTCCTGCAGAACTACAAGACCTTAAGTACTTCTCATAGCATGCATCCATCACCACACTGCTAATCCCTGAAATCTTCCATCTCCTCTTACCCTGTCCCATAAAACTTCTGTGACAAGGTTCCTTTGTGTCCCACAATGTATGCCTCTGCCTAGATGTCTCACCCAAGGCAAATCCTCATGGGATACATCTCTGTCCTTGAAGTCAATCTGCTTCAAGGGACAGCTTTCCTCTTCAAACTAAGAGAGCTGCAGATGAGCCTTCACACTAGCAGAGTTGTCCAGAAGTTCCCACCAGTAAGACCCTCTCAAGGATTATGCTGTGCTAGTGACTTTCCATCTAGGAGGTGACCTTAGGTCTAATGCAATTCACCCTTCTCTCCAGTCTTGCAGCAGCTCATCTCCAGGAGGCAAACAGATGATCACTAATGAACTGTGCCAAAGGCAGACTGCTGAGTTCTGTGACATTTTGAACACTTGTTTAATAGGGAGGGGTAGAAACCTGGATGAATGCAAAGCACAGGGCATACACCCTGGATGGAGGGTTGAGTGACACCACTCACAGAAAATTCCCCAGAAACCAGAGACAGCCTTGGTGAACAGGGAGGCAGAGTCAGTGGAGTGGTATCTTCACTGGAGTTCATGTGGGACTTCAATAGGAATTGCAAATATTATTTATAAATAAACTCCTCTTGTAGGAAACCTCAAGTATAATCAAGAGGGAACATCTGGGTGGTTTGATTAGGGTTGACATTTTAAACTGAACCCAAACACTCTGTGTGAGAAGAACACTGAAATCAGCAACGGCGTAACAAATAAGGCCCTGTCTTGATGCAGGTATGCCAGGAACAATTTTGTCCTGGTGTTCTTCACCCAAAGCAAGACTAAACATCACCAAAAGAATGCCTGTCAGGATGTGAGCAGCAGCTCTACTGGAGCCTGCAGAAAGCAATACATTGCTAGAAGTCCCTAGGCAAGCAGCTTACCAAACAGGGGTAGGAATCCCAGGTGGGATCACGAGTCAGATGAAATTTCATGTCAGTAGAAGATTTTGCAACAGAAAATGGGGACACAAGCAGAAAAGTTTGCCATCTGCTTTTGTGTATGCCTTTTGCTGAAAAAAAAAATATCATAGATCAATTAAAATAAATAATTTTGAAATATCACTCACAGCAAAAACCCTGGAGAGTTGATTTCTCAAGAGAGCACTGGGTTTGAAATGAACCAGCCAGCTTTGGGAAGCACAAGTTGAAATGTATGGCACACCACACCAGGTACTGACCAAAGAGGCAAGAGGAAATTGAACCTAGATACAGAGGGAGCCATAACCTGCTGGATTTCCTCTCTTACACCCCTGGCTGGAGATCCCCAACATATCTGTCTGGCACCAAAGAATAAGAACTTTCTTCTTCCTAGGACACTGCCATCAAATGTCTGAAACCAACATGATACAGCACTAAACTAAGCAAACCAGTCTTAATTACAAATTAGTATTAAAATGTGTAGCAGATCTTAGGTGTTTTTCCCTTTTGCCTGCTGACATTCCTTTGTCTGACAGCAAGAACATAGAATTTCCATGCCAGAATTACAGTCATTGCAGTTTTCACAGAATCACAGAATGTCAGAGAGTAGAAGTGACTGCAACAGCTCATCCAGTCCAACCCTCCTACCAGAGCAAGATCACCTAGACCAGATCACACAGGAACACACACAGGTGGGTCTTGAATATTTCCAGAGAGGGAGACTCCACAACCACCCTGGACAACCTGTTCCACTGTTCTGTCACTCATAGGGGAAAAAAGTTTTTCCTCATGTTTCCGTGGAATTTCCTCTGCCTCAGCTTCCACCACTGCCCCTTGTCCTGTCATGGGGCATCACCAAGCAGAGCCTGGTTCTATCCTCTTGACACTCACCCTTTACATCTTTATAAAGATGAATGAGCTCACCCCTCAATCTCCTCTCCAAGCTAGAGCGCCCCAGCTCCCTCAGCCTCTTCTCATAAGGAATATGTTCCACTCCATTTTCATGACTGCACTAGAATCTTTCAAACAGTTCCCTGAGGTCCTTCTTGCACTGAGGGGTCCAGAACTGGACACAGTACTCCAGATGTGGCCTCACCAGGGCAGAGTAGAGGGGGAGGAAAATTTCTCTCGACCTACTAACCACAGCCCTTTTAATGCACCCCAGGATGGCACTGGCCTCCTTGGCCACCAGAGCACATTGCTTGCTCATGGTCAACCTCCCATCCACTAGGACCCCCAGGTCCTTTTCATTTTCACTGCCCTCCAGCAGATCAGTCCCCAACCTATACTGATCCACAGGGTTGCTCTTTCCCAAGTGCAAGGTTCTACATTTGCCCTTATTGTTTCCCCTTAACAGAATATACTGTTGGATACCAGCTCTGCACTGAGTCAGTCCTTCACCTTTACAACACGGATACTCCATGACAGACTGTGGTAGCCTTTAAAAGTAACACAGAAGAGTTAGAGGCTGAAATAACTGTCAGGGCTGAGGTGGCTTCACAGAGATAGGCAAAGTTAAATTAACCATGAGAAATTCAACCTCAAACTCTGACCTGAATTTGGTCAGAAAGTTTGTTTTGTCTCACTTACTCAAATCAGGATCCAGGCATTCAGTGCAAGACTGACAGGTACAAAGAGGATAGAAATGGCAGAGCATGCAGGGTGAGCACAGGAAGCACCATGTCAGAATACAGGAGGTGCAATACTGTGCATACTAAAACCTAGCAAAGGAAGGCTGTTTCTAAATACCCCTGCAATACTCTGAGAGAAAAAAGACACCCAAACCAATCAGGATTCACTGAGTGACCACCAAGGGTTTAACAAAGCCACCTCAATTTTACAGAAGTAATAAAGAATGGAAAAATAATCTCAAGGGTCTCAGTACTGAATAAATCTAACCTTGCTAAGTGCACACATGTATCAAACCAAGCTACTCAGAATCACAGAAATACCCAGGCTGGCAAAGCCCCTCAGGATTACCAAGTCCAACCTCTAACCCTACTCTACAAGATTCACCTTAAACCATATCCTGAAGCACCACATGCAAACCACCCTTAAACACATCCAGGGTGGGTGACTCTACCACCTGCCTGGGCAGCTCATTCCAGTCCCTGACCACTCTCTCCAGGAAAAACTTTTTCCTAATGCCCAATCTAAACCTACCCAGTCTCAGCTTGAGGTCATTCCCCCTTGTTCTGTCTAATTACCTATGAGAAGAGACCAGCAGTAGCTGCTCCACAATGTCCCTTCAGGTGGTTGTAGATAGAAAGGAGGTCTCCCATCAGCCTTCCTCTTACCGAGATTAACCATCCCCAGCTCTTTCAGTCACTCCTCCTATGATTTATTCTCCAGGCCCTTCCCCAGCTTTGTTGCCCTCCTTTAGACCCACTCCAGCACCTCCGCAACTCTCTTGTATTGTGGTGCCCAAAACTGAACTGCCACTTTTGTGACAGTCTATGAGATGGCAGGAGTCTGACAGGATAAACAGCTCTGTGGTACAGCCAGCATGGGCAATAGGCCAGTCACATAATCAGGTTGGAAAAGACCTTTGAGATGGAGTCCAACCTATCATCTAACACCTCCCAATTAACTAAACCATGACACCAATTGCATCATCCAACCTCCTCTTAAACACCTCCAGGGATGACAACTCCACCACCTCCCCAGGCAGCCTATTCCAATGCCAATCACTCTTGATGTAAAGAACTCCTGCCTAACGCCCAGCCTGAACCTGCCCTGGTGCAGTTTGAGACTATGTCCTCTTGTTCTGTCATTGGGTGCCTGTCAGAAGAGACCAAGCCCCACCTGGCTACAACCTCCTTTCAGGTAGTTGCAGAGAGCAATGAGGTCTGCCCTGAGCCTCCTCTTCTGCAAGCTCAACACCCTCTCTCCTCATAAGGCTGTGCTCTAGCCCCCTCAGCAGCCTTAGTGCCCTTCTCTGGACACATTCAAGCACCTCAACATCTTTCTTAAATTGAGAGGCCCAGAACTGGACACAGTACTTTAAGTATGGCCTACCCAGTGCTGAGTACAGGGGTGGAAGGCAACACCATTTCTGATACAGGTCACGATGCCATTGATCTTCTTGGCCAGTCCTCACCATGCTGCTTTAGAAGTCAGAGTTCCATCCTTACATGACAAGCTGTGGGGTTTGAAGATGCACAGCCAAGTGCCTCCTTCCTCAGCACAACCCTAGGTGCCACTCAGCACAGAGCATACCACACTTGTGTGCTTACAGGCAGCCCACACGCACCAGGGCAGCTCCTCCTGGCAGGCCCCTGGGGGCTCGGTTCTTCATCCCATGCCTGACATTAGGGTACAAACAGCAGAGGAACTGAGGAAGAGTATGTCCAGTTTCCAATAAGCACTTCTAAAGGAGGTGCTGGGTGCACAGACATCACTTTGCACTTCACAGCGAAGTCCTCATCTAAGCAAGCCAAGTTGACAGGGACTGCAAGGGGCCATGCTTCTGCCAACAAGGCAAGAGGAGCAAGCAACCTCTCCAGAGCCAGCAGAGCTGGCTGCTCATTGCCTCTTTGTTTGCTCTGTCAGACTTAACTGCTTGAGCAGATTCACACAAGTGTGTGCACTTGAGGAGTGGGCAACCTGAATGTGAGCACTAGGCCAACAGGCTGTGGTGTCCATGAAACAAAGTGGGGTTAGTCCTCTGAACTAGACACCAAAGCACCTCCTGTGCCACACGGAGCTTCCCAGTGGGGTTCTCTCCCCATTCTTCTGCAGAACTGCACAGCAGCAAGGCTGCAGGGCTGGCTCCAGAACGTACCAGATCTATGTGTTGCCCATCCCCTCCACCCCCAACCGCCCTTCCACATGCATGGGACTGGCAATAGTTAGCAGGAGCCTAAGGCCATCAGTAGAGAAAGAAATTTAGATGCTCAGGAGAAACCTGCACTTGGAGCTTTACCAAAAGAGCTCTCTCAAAATACTAACGACTGCAATAGATGGTTTGAAACAACTTGCCTACCTTATCTGGGCAAACTTTGGGTTACCTCAAGAACTTGCTTCTTCTAGAGCCAGCAGTCAAGAGAGCCCTCTGAGCATCTGCTCCTTAGGATACCAGCAAAATCTGACATTGTTTGAAATGCAAACTGCACAATTTTAGACTTCTAAAGCATCAAAGTTGGGAACTAGTTTGCAGTGGGAAGGCTGCCTTCATGGATATCTGTGCATGTGCACACAAAAGGCAGACTGACAGTCCAGAAATGAAAATGAGATTTCAAAAATGCTGAAATGCTGCAGCTTGCATGTCCTCCCCTGTCTGTCAAACCCAGTTCTTAGGAATATATTTACAATGCCTAGACAACTGCTCATCAAACCCAGCGCATGTTTTTGCAGTTTCTGACAGTTAGAAGAGCATATATTTGTTCAAGTTTATTTTTGTAGTGTTCAACACTATATACCAGAGACTCACTAGCATGGAAACCCACAGCATTTTCTTCTACCCAGCCTCAAGTCTGCCCGGGAGGCTGGCGGAAGGCACCTAATTCACATCTTCACATCCTTCTGCAATTTTCACACTCAACACAGAACAAAACTGGTGCACAACCAGCAAGTATTACTGAGAGATGAGCTGTTCTCCAAGAAATGAACCAACTACAGCTTTCTCTTAGACCAATGAAATCACACAACGGATCCTCATCACTGGCAGAAGCAGTTGTTTGATGTTAATAATTAACATAAAAGTAAACTGAACTAGAAGATAAAGCACCTATACCTGATACCTCTCACCACAGACTTCCACTTAATCAACCAGTATCTTACAGATCTGTGAGGGGCAGTGAAGAGTTTGTCCATTTTGCCATCCTAGCAAGGCCACAGTAACCATTCCCTTTTGCACATGACTGCCTTCAAGTTCCAGTTTAAGGGGTATCAGGGTCCACTCCTGTCTTGTCCCTATCATTTTCAGTCCTCTGTCCCAGCAATGAGACCTCCTCTATGTGTAACAGCTATGACTGCATCTTCTACCTTTGCATACCTGCAGTCCACAAATTCTTGTCACTCTTCCTGCTCTCTTTGCTCTAGGCATAATGTTTCAGTACTCGTGTTGCTATAAGTGGTACATGCTGCATTGTCAAGACAGTATCATTAAATACAATAGCTCTGTTGCAGTATTAAGCACACAAGAGTAGCACAATCTTGGTCCTGCCAGCATATCCACCAGTGAACACTGCAAATTTATGGGGCAGATTAAGAGGCATTATACAATTGAAGAACATCATCCCAGAATAAGAGACTGTGTAGTTGCAAGCACCATTCACAAGGACACAGACACCCTGAGATGATTTGTTCCTTTGGCAGTAACACAGGCCAGCAATTTAGAAACATCCTGCTACTCATTCTAAAACAACCCAACAAGAGGAAAACACAAGTTTTATCTCAACCAGACCTGAAAAGAATTGTATAGTTGGACTTTCTTGGTCTGCAGGTTTTCTTCCTGTTAAGAGTTCAAATGCCTGCCACAAACAGAGGAAGAGGGAAAGGTCATTAGCACCCTTCCCACAAACCACGGGAATCCTTTAGAGTTGAAAAGCATCAGACACTCAGAACAGAGGAACTGCTGCTGGCTTTCCCCACAGCAGGCTTGCAGTGTTCTGCAGCTCCTGTCCAGCTGCCACAACAGGTTCTCCTCTGCTCTTACAGTTCTGTATCAGACGAGTCTGCAGGCCACAGCTTCAGACATGCTACACCAAGCAATCCGAAACCATCAGGTGTTTCACACTGTCACTACTCCTGCTTTCACCTGTTTGGATTTTCCTGTAATAAACTTCCAGTAAAACCCAAGACTGGGCTGTGATCCAACAACAAACAATAACTCAGTCCCAGAAGTGTCAAAGCAAGCAGCTTCCTTTTGTCCTTTCATAGCCAAGTTGGTATTTCCAAGGGGCTTTTTGCAAGTCTTGGGTAAGAGCTGCACCAGCTGCATAGTACCACAAGTGCAATTCTTCTGATTCCCAAGGAGCTTCATAGGAAGGTGGAGCATCAAGACACATAACTAAAGCTGCAGGCACTACAGCGCTCTACCCTTCACCGCCTCCTCAACATGGAACACCCTCTGCCCTTTCCCCAGCTCCTGTCTTGCTATGTCTGTCTCCTCAGATATCTTTCTGGTTGCCAAAACCATCTCCTGACACAGCCAACTTCCATTCACTCCATCTGTCATCAATCCAATGTGACAGACTCCATAAACTGAAACCAAAGTGTCCTCTTCACTTTTCACCGAGCTGCACTTTGTGTGTCCTCTCATGCTGCTCTTCCAAAACCACAATTATGCCACTCCAGTCAGCTAGGCTCAGCCAACACAGTCAAACCTCAAATTGCATTCCAGAGATGCCCAGAAAGCTGTTGCTATCCCCAGAAACAAGCAAACAAGGGCCTGAAACTCCCTCAGCATTTCTCCTGGCTCTGGTTATCACAATAGATGGACATTTACCTTCCCTGAAGGTAAGGCAGCCAAGGGAAAGAACAGCTGAGAGAGACCAGCAATGCTCCAGACAGACTATAAATACAGTCTGCAACACAGAACACCAAACTCTGCCCATCCTCAAGCAGTATTCCAGCTGAGTTATGCCACCTTACCCTCCAGCAGGAGCAGAAGACACAGAATGTCTCAGTCTGAGAGCTCCTACCTCACACCCTCATGTTTGGATATAGCTGCAAGCACTCAGCTGCTTGTACCGTCTGAGAGCTCCTACCTCACACCCTCATGTTTGGATACAGCTGCAAGCACTCAGCTGCTTTTACAGCAGCAAGGCTCAAATGCCCTTCAGCCAAGTGCATTTAATCTACCAAGGTTTGCAACTCCATGGCTCGTGTTTTTCCTCAACAAACAAAGTCTCTTGGCTTGACTACAGTCTCAGCAATGCATGCCAAGAAATGACCCAGCTGAATTAAATATTTCAGAGGAGCACAGGATATACAGTGTAGGTATGAAGATCTAGCCAGAGAAGGCATGATAGAAATGCAAGAAAAGCAAAATAATTTTTAAAAAATCAGGTGCTTTACAACCATTCTTTTGAAGCCACCTTCAGTAGTTACTGGAATGTTTTGAAGCACTCTTTTGTAAAAGACAATGAGACCCCAAATCAAAGAGCACTGCTTCCACAGTGTGTGCCTGGAACTCAAGCAAGAGTTCTTCTGCTTAATGGACAATCAGTAAACAATCTGCTTGCTAAAAGTTGTCCTTTTGGTTAACACAGCAATAAGCAGGAGAAGGAAAACACAGCCCGTAGGACACACTGCTCCTCAGGGCACAAAAGCAGCCTCCCCTCCCGGGATCTCAGTCCCTGGAGATGTTACATTTTTCCAGCTACTTGCAAGGTACAGACCGGGAGGCACCTTCACCCTTTCATGATTCAGGGTGGGCTTTCCTAAAAGCATCAAGAATTTACTTCACAGAAAACACCCACAACTTAAGGCCGTCTAAGATGGCCAGACTGGTGTCTCTGCAATTATGACAACCTACCAGAGAAGGCTGCTGACATGCCCCCTCTCTAGAAGTAAAGATGAACACACACAATCTTCTTTGCAGGACTTAAAAAACTGTGGGTCTGCCTTTCAAGGTTCTGATTTTCTATGTCTCATCTGCAAAAGCTTCAGTTCTACCTTCAAATGAGAAATCAATCACAGTTTGATCCCAGAAAAACACAAAGCATCAGGGGGCTACACAATTCAGAGCCATATGTTCCCACTCTTCTTTTGCTCATAATCAGAGAGAAAGTCACCCCCCTCCCCTTATTTCCATTTGGCTTTGCCAACCCTCTCCAGCTTACCCAGCTTCAAAACTCCTCATAATCCACCATCAGCCTTCCCTGCCTCTGAGCCTTTTTCCCCTCTCTGTCCACCCCCTCCCACTGATAAGTTTTATTAAACCCACCTGCCTGCCCTTCACCCAACTGCTATTCCCACGTGTAGTCATGCACCAGCCAGGCACACATGCTGCTAGTTAATGCTAACTATATTAAACACTGCTGCTAGATGCACCTGTCAGAAACTGATGAGCAGGAAAGAAAATAACATCATAGAGCTGAGATGAGGCTTGCTAAGCAAGGACTTTGAAAACAGTGCATCAATGCTGCATTCACAAGACAACCCTGGGAATCTGGGTCACCCTGTCACCACATGCTGAAAGTGGAGCCTTAAACAAGACAGGAGGAGCTAAATGGGATTCAGCTCCCCACCACCATCAGAGCTGAAATGCAGAAAAGGGGCATAAATTATAAAGGCAACTGCATAGTGATGCATCCACAGAAGTTTTTCTTTCCTAGATGTCTTCAAATGAGAATGCTTTCTCTCTGCATGATGCATTGACAGCTTATGCCCTAAGGTAAAGAAATCTGAGCATGACACAGAACCCAGCGAGACATTTGTTCAGAGATTTTGCAGACCCTCCCATTTTCTCTTTGCAGCAAAGAGTGTAACAAAATCATGTCTAAAGAGCAGATTCCAACACACATTTGCCTTTCATTCCCATTAATATAAAACACACTCCTCTCCATGGTCTGAACTTAAATTGGGGAAACTGTGCAATGTTTTCTCTGCTGTCAACAACTACTCAAAATTCCACAGTTGTAAATTTGAGGGTTTTAGTGTACCAGTAACCCCCTTAATATCTGAAGCATCAGCAAGTGTGGAACTAAGTATTAAGTAGTACAATACAAAAAATGGGTACATCAAAATTCCCAGTTTCAGAAGAAAGCCATGGAGCTGACCCGGTCTTTAAAACCTGGAAAAATCTCCAAGCCACACTTACAGAGTAAATATTCCTTTGCTTGTCCTTTTTTTCCACAGTTTTTCTTTTTAAGAAGAATCCAGTGATCAGTGTGCTGCTGCCATGCTCTTTATAGCCACCTTTAGGAACATCCAAATAACAAAAAGCACAGCAAAGATCCTAGTTGGAAGGGACCTCAGAGACCAACTGCTCGAACCTCCCCACCATGGGCAGGGACACCTCTCAACGAGACTCAGCTGCTCAAGGCCTCATCCAACCTGACCTTGAACATCTACAGGGTGGAGGCAGCCACAACCTCCCTGGGCAGCCTATTCTAGAGTCTTACCCCCCTCCTACTGAAAAACTTCTTCCTAAGCTCCAGTCTAACCCTACCTCCCCTCAGCTTCAAACCATTCCCCCTTGTCCTGTCTCTAGACATCCTGATGAAAAGTCCCTCTGCAGCCTTCCTGTAGGATTCCTTCAGCTCTTAGAAGGCAGCTCTAAGGTGCCCCTAGAGCCTTCTCCAGGCTGAACAACCCCAACTCCCTTAGCCTATCCTCATAGCAGAGGTGCTCCAGCCCTTGGATCATCTTTGTGGCCTCGTCTGGACTCTCTCCAACAGCTCTGTGTCCTTCTTATGCTGGGAACATCAGAACTGGATACAGGATTGGAGGTGAGGTCTCAGCATAGCAAAGAATCTCCTCTCTTGCCCTGCTGCCCACACTCCTCTTGCTGCAGCTCAGCACACAGCTGCCTTGTGCTGCATGAGGGCACTGCTGGCTCATGGGGAGCTTCTCGGCAACCAACACCCCGAAGTCTCATTCTTCAGAGTATCTCTGAACCCACTCAGATTTTGAAAAAGGTGTCTCAGTAGCCTTTAGTAGTTTCACAGAACTGTAAAGCACTGCCAGGGTGTGAGGCCTGGGGAACACTGAGAGGTTACCAGCTGTCCTCTGCACAGAACAGCCCCTTACCCTGAATCCACGTCCTCTTTGGCGCCTTTCTCTGAAGCAGGCCACCTGCAGAAGGACAGGAATAGGGACCTGCATACCTAGAGGGGAATCATCTGTCTGTTACTGATGACTTGCACACCTCCAGAGCGAGGAGGAAAAGTTTAGAAGAGGCACCTACAAAGTGCCCCTTCAGCCTTGGCCAAAGTACATCATCAGTGTGTAGCACTACCAGGTCATCACTCTCACTCTGTACTGCCTTACCTTTCATGCAGTATCAAATCCTCATTACACTCATATAAGAAAAGAGGTTTCAGAAACTTTCAATTTACCATTGGCAGGCTGTAAATTTGATACATTGCTTAAGAGAAAAATCCTACCTGGAATTCATTCTGTACCTTTGGGCATATTCTGTTCATTTCTCTCTACAACCAACAGTAAGGACATTTGCACATCTTTGAACACACAAGAGACCTTGCCTGTAAAGCATTTCTTCTGTCCCCAAACCCCCATGCCATGTTGTGAGTGTGAATGCAGCTGAGGGACACTTGCCAGTCAAAACAGACATGCAGTTCCTGTACCAGGGAGTGGAGCACAAATACAGGATCTGCTTTAAGGTGTTCGCAGCACATCCAGCCCCAACCACTTCCAAGGCTTCTCAGTATAAACTGCATCAGAAACTGCCCTTAGAAATCAGGTTCTTACTTGGGAGCTAGCAGAAAGCAAAGTACTTTGGAGGCAAAAATATGTCCCCTTAAACACAACCAAGTTTTTTGCACTAGAAGCAAAAGCTTCTATTTTATATATATATAAGAAATACATACATATATATTTAACATAAATATATAAAAATATATCTAAAATATATATTAAGANAAGTACTTTGGAGGCAAAAATATGTCCCCTTAAACACAACCAAGTTTTTTGCACTAGAAGCAAAAGCTTCTATTTTATATATATATATAAGAAATACATACATATATATTTAACATAAATATATAAAAATATATCTAAAATATATATTATCTATATATAATATATACATAATTGTTCAATATGCTTTCCACAGTGAGACTTCCCTCTGCCAAATATCACAGCTTAAACTAGAATGAGTCACAGAAAGCAGGTATTACATCTTGAAACTGGCCATGTCCAAGCACAGCTCAGTAATTTTGAGGCTGATATGAACTATGGCCATGAGTGTGGAGCCCCCCCACAAGGGCAGGGGATCAGCTGGATAAGGAAAGCAGCAGACCAAGTACACCAGAGATGCCCAAGGACAATGCTCCACAGCACTGCTGTGATTTCTGCCCAGACTTCTGCAGATGGCACAGAGCAGAGCAGGCCTCACCTACAGGGATGCCAGGAGCCAGCCAGGCCCCGGTACCACCTGACAATCAGTGTAACTAAAAGGCTAAGCCCTCCCTTCCCAGAGCCTGAACAAAAGTGCTCTAAGTCACATGCATCTTCTGCACCCTGTGCTGGGAGCACTCAGTGGAATACCCTGAGAAATCAGAAGTCAAAACTAAGCCCACAATCAATTCTAATAAGCATCTTGTGCTCACCACTGAGCTATGTCAGCCCCAGTCCACTTTAAACCTAGCATTTCTAGAATAAAAGATTGTTATCCTTTCCAGAAATAAGATTATTTTCCTAAGAATTTATGGCACATCTTCTAGGTTACAGCTAAGTTTAACAATTGCTTACACACATCATTCCATGCTTTGTCCTCTAACTGGTGACTATGGCACAACATCTTCTACTGTTCTAATACTGCCATAGCTGGGGCAAAGTGGAGGTGTTGTTCTGGACAGCACTGAACATGAGTGAGGACTGCTCCTTTTCCAGACATGTTTGCAGCTCCAGGATGGGAACCTTTGCTTTGTCTCCAAGCACAACTTTGTCGTACAAAGCACAGCAGCCAGTGCCTAGCTGACGGTTTATGTCAAACCATCTACCATTAACATTTGAGAGCACTCCTAACAATGTCAGCTAAGTCATCAGAAAAAAAAGGAAAATTATAGAATCACAGAATGGTTTCTGTTGGAAAGGACCTCAAAGATCATCCAGTTCCAACCCCCTGCCATAGGCAGGGACACCTCCCACTAGTACAGGTCACTCAAGGCTTCCAGCCTGGCCTTGAACACCTCCAGGGAGGGAGTAACTACAACCTTCCTGGGCAACCTGTGCCAGTGTTTTACCACCCTCACTCTAAAGAACTTCCTCCTAACATCCAGTCTAAATCTCCCCTCTGCCAGTTTAAACCCATTACTCCTTGTCCTGTCATCGCAAGACCTTGTAAATAGTCCCTCCCCAGCCTTCCTGTAGGCCCCCTTCAGATACTGGAAGGCTACTCTAAGGTCTCCTCGAATCTTTTCATTCTAGTAAAAAACTTGCAATGAAAAACAAACACTTGATTCACAAGTGCAGAGGGAGAGAGAGAAGAACTAATCTACCATAGGAATTGGATTGAAAGATTCTGAGTTGGTGGAATTTAGTGGCTGTATTAAAAAAACATCTCCTCTTCAAGGCAAGAAGAAAAGACAGGAAATAAGCTGAGGAGTGCCACTTGAGGTTCAAAGGAGACCCTGTTACCTTTAAAAGAGAAGGGCAGCCTATTTCCATGCAACTGAGTTTTCCTCTGTCTTTTGCTGTCTAAGGCTGGGTTTTATTACCAAAATCAGCACCTGGAGAACACATTTACCAGTGCACTCCCATCATTGTAATAACGAAGAGGTCAATTAAAACTCAGTTAAGTGGTAAGTCTGTTGTGTGCTAGACTGAATTTAAAAAATAATTTCACTGATTACCTTTCCAAACGTTGAAGCTCAACTGCTCAAGAAAGCAAAATCCTTTTTTATATCCTTGTTCCACGCCCTAGAATGCCCAAGCAGTTCTGAACCATTCTCAGTTCACCAGTGATATGCTTCCAGAAAGAACTGTTTTTCCAGAATTATTAAACAGAACTTCAAAATGCAATTCCATGTTTACAGCAGGAAATAACCAAACATGTCTCTGGCTAGCAAAAAGAAGAAATGAGAGGTTGAATGAACTGCTGTTCACATTATGTCCATTAAATGAGAATCAATGGTTCTAAGAATCTATTGCATGGCACAAGCAGCAGTGAGGGCCCCATTTTTGCCCAAAGAGTCACTGCTGCAGTGTGCACACAAGTCCTGAATTCACTTTGCACCTCAGCTGTATTTGGAGCTCAGCTTTTTATACTCAACTTTGTGCACTGCCTAAATGAAACCAGGGAGAAATTCTGTACCTGACTTACAAGGACTCGTCCCTTTAGCTGTTTCAGCACAACATGACTTTCATGGCCAAGGTCTACGTACATATTTTTCAGTGTATTTTTTTCCCTTTTCTCCTGCAAAAAGGTGGAAGAATAAGCTTTGCAGGGTTAGAGAAGGTGAGAGCACATCTTCCCTCCTTACAAGAAGGGATAATGACACAGCAAGCATTACAAACAGTGACCAGTGATAGAAATAACTTCTGCAAGGTTAAGAACCATACATTTCACACCTTGCTGCCAAACAGCTGCTTTCAAATTCTTCCCAAGAAGAGACTGCAACACCATTTACACACCAGACACTTCCCTGGTAGGAAGTTTTATTTCACCTCTCCTCTTTAATCTGTTTCAACACAAGAACTGCTCGCTGGCCAACACCCAAGAGCTCACTACTGCCAGTTTCAGGAGAACTCAACACACACAAAACATTGTCTGAAGCCAGACCTGCATTCTGCAACGTGGGCCCACTTTGAACGAAAAGCAGCAGCTCAGATAATCCCACCCAGCCATTAAGCAGTGTAAGGAGTTTTCTTAGTGTCACTTTTAATAGCCTGCTTTTAGAAGAAGCTTTTGATTCTGCATTCAGCTTCAAGATGCCAAATGCTGCCAGCACTGTCTGATCTCAGCACGACAGGGAAAGCACCACTAGGTCTCTGCTCCACTATTTCTAGCTGACATGGCTGAAGAAAATTATTTGCCTGGATTAGGAGGCTAACAAGCACACCCCAAATCCATGATGAATTGCATTCATCTGCTTCTTTACTCTTGCTCTTGTTGGTTAAGAAACCACCAAAGCTTTCTTCTCAAAACTCCACTTCAACCACAGCAGGGATGACTATTTATAAGCACCCTGTCTGGGGTAGAAAGAAAAAGAAAGAAACAGTTTGCCTAAGCTTATGGAAATGTGGTTGCGTGCTTCACTTTCTGCCTTTTCTTCTCATCAAGCAAACAAAGCGGCAGGGTGGGAGGGGAATGGCAGCACAAGCAATGAAGCAGCCTCAGCAGCTCAAAGCTGAAAAGATGTTCCAGCTGATGAAAGGCAACCAGAGGAGGCCGCTCACCTCTTAGTCTGCTACACCAGACAGGAGCACTCAGGACAGGCAAAATCTGCTCCCCAGGCATGCTTCACCAGGGCCTATCACAGCTTCAGAAATGTTATTACACTGTTAATCACTCAGGGATCTGCCTGTGTCCCTCCTGATTAACGTCTGCATTGCAATGGTCCAAGCTTCACTGAGGTTGTCATGCTGCTGTCTGGAAATATCTGTAATTGCTTATACCAGCTGAAACAGTTATTTCAGCTTTTCACTGTCTTTTAAAGTTGGTATCTTAATAAAGGGGCAAATATTTTGACAGCGGATGCCAAAAATGTGCCTGAAGAAAAGGGGAGAGGAGAGAAAGAACAAGGAGAAAACAAGGAAATTCCTCTGTACATGTGGACATAGGTGTTGCACAGAAGCGTTTCAGATATTGGCCTCTTCAGACCTGGAGTCACCTGTTCACAAGACTAAATCCAGCAGCAAGGATCTGCATAGCTGCTGTGCCTAGGTCAGCAGTAACCAGCATGTGTCTGTGCAGCTTCCACTAAGACCACAGAAGAGGAAAGAACGCCCCAGAACCAGGACTTGTTCTAGGCTTTTTTAATGGCTGAAAACCAGGAGTAAAGATTGTTACACACCAAAATTAGCAGGGGAAAGAAGCCCATTCATCTTTCTAACAAAATGTGCTACTCCATGCATACATTACAGTTTTGGGATCTGTTTCAGAAGTTTGTGTCTACGTATGCCAAGACACTTCTTGCCACATCATAGTTCACAACTGAATGATTGAGCTTTGAAGCACTTGTTAACTCAGGCCTGCTAACTGATCTCAACAGTGGTCCAAATCCACAACAATTAACTTCAGCCCATTTCCAACACTCCCTAGAGGAAGATCCTTCTCCTTAATAGATCTTGTACTCATTCAGTGTAAGGGATCTGCTCACTGCAGCAGAATAATTTGCTGTGTGCTCAAATAAGACTATAGAGCAACTTTGTTACTCTAAATAATATATTTGCCCAAGGTGTGATCAGCACTTTTTCCCATGGCAGCCCAAAGAAAGCCAAGGCTTGGAGCCATGCAAACATTAGACATGCAGAGATGGTCTGTAAGACAGCATCCAGAACAGGAAGAAGGGCAGACACCATCTGTCTTCAGCATCCTGAGAAAAAATAAGTTCTTCTGTACTGGCTACAGCAGTCTAGTCAGCCCTGCTCCATGAGAGACGTGATGAGGTCCCTGCATTCTTACTGACAGGCCTAGAAGGTCTTGGTGTCTCCCAGGAAAAGGGGATTCACGTTCAGTTGAAAGCTGCACGATGGGAACAACAGGAGCGAGCCGTGTGGTGAGCAAGTCCCTCACGATACTCATCCTTTTCATTTGCCTGAATCTTCGTGATTACCAAGGGGGCGACCATGACAACAGCAGAAAAGCCATTCACTGCTGACACTGGGGACACAATGGCCAACTAGTACTTTGGGTGAAATAAATCACCCACTAGCTGTTTTATTAATGACCCAGCCAGAAGGCTCATACTTCATTGTAGAAGATGAAAGAGACGAGTAAACCAAGCTGCTAGTTGCCAGGAATGCATTAATAGTCATTAAGCTTCTTCTATACTGCTGGTCAGAGCAGGAGACCTGGACATAGCCAGGCTTGGGGTCTTGATTCCGTACTGAATTGCCACTGAAATTCAAGAGAAGCAAGTGAACCCAAGAATCCCCACACTGAAAACCATGCACATCCCAAACTGACAGCTACCTGCTAACTAACACAAGAGTAAACACAGAGCTCTGCTGTCTGCTCTTGAGTGTGAGTAGTAATGGGAAACCAATACTTCCAAAAGGAAGGCCCACTACCAGTGAGTACAGGTGTACTTCCATCAGCTTTTCTCTAGGAAGCAAACTTTTGGTGACAGCCTGGCCCACATTTTCATGTGTACACACACATCAGGACTTTGCCCTCCTTGAGAATTAATCTCTGCAGCTGCTCACCCATAACCAAGGTCTCATTTCACTTCTCTGCAGCAGGACCGGAAACAGAGGACAGGGAAGAAAAATGGAGTAAAAACATCAATAAGACATTAGGGCTTCATTATTTTTGTCATCTCTCATGCTTTCCTAGCAATGCTGTCACAGGTTTTCTACAAATGCTTTTTGTGCCACATACATTTTTCTGGGAAAAAAGTAAAGTAGGTAAACAAGTCACCATCAGAAATTTACCACAGGTGAAATTAAAACACTGTTAAGATTACTCAGACCTATTACAGCACTGACCTGTAACTCGACAACTCAAACTGCTGATGGCCCAGACACCAGCAAGTCGGTCAGTGACGAAAACATTGCTATGGCAGTGACATAACCGAAGTCCTAGGCACAAAGACACACACCCACCCGGTACTGTTCTTTACTCTTGAGTGTGTGCACTTAAAGACAACCTGTGACTATTTGTGTGTGTGTGTGTGCGTGTGTGCGCTTAAAGACAACCTGTGACTATTTGTGTGTGTGTGTG
>VWYK01063711.1:31387-44929 GCA_013399775.1 Semnornis frantzii | reverse complement strand
TGTGTGTGCTTAAAGACAACCTGTGACTATTCGTGTGTGTGTGCTTAAAGACAACCTGTGACTATTCGTGTGTGTGTGTGCTAAAAGACAACCTGTGACTATTTTTGTGCGTATGTGTGCTTAAAGACAACCTGTGACTATTCGTGTGCGTGTGCTTAAAGACAACCCGTGACTATTCGTGTGTGTGTGTGCTTAAAGACAACCTGTGACTATTTGTGTGCATGTGTGTGTGCTTAAAGACAATCTGTGACTATTCATGTGCGTGCTCAAAGACAACCTGTGACTATCTGTATGTGCACAAAGACAACCTGTGACTATTCGTGTGTGTGTGTGTGCGCAAAGACAACCTGTGACTATTCGTGTGTGTGTGCTTAAAGATAACCTGTGAGAGTGTGCGTGTGCGTGCTTAAAGTCAAGCTGTGAGAGTGTGAGCATGTATGCTTGAAGACAACCTGTGACCGTTTGCGTGCACTTAAAAGACAGCCTCTCTGTGTCTGTGTGTGTTTAAAGACAACCTCAGTAAAGACAACCTCTGTGTGTGTGTGCTTTGGGTGTGCTTAAAGGAAACCAACCACTTCTGATTTCAATCTGTTGCGGAAGAAGCCTCGCAGGAAGTCAGGGAGCTTAGCACTGGGCAAGGTTGCAGGTGCAGATTTGCAAGTCATTCTTACAATGCACCACTCCTGTGGTTCAGGTTTATTTCACTTCTGTTAGGTGGCTATTCCTGTTTTTACAAAATAAGCCAACCGCTAAAGCAGCCATGCAATGCTCTGCATACTCTGAAGAGCCTCACCTGGCTGTTTTCCTTTTTTGCTTTTTTTATTTTTCTTTTTTGAGAAATAAGCTACTGAGATCCACACAAGAAGTTTTTGAGAAACAGAATACAAGAATTTCACAGTACAAGAGTTCCAAAAGCTGTAGGCAAAGAGGTAGGTGACATTTTTTCCTTTACACTAACATATTCTTCCTTAAATCAGTGCTCATGAAACACACCAGGACAAAGGCTTTGCAAATTGAAGTTCCCAGGCTACAGCAATTTGTGCATCTTCCCATGTTTGCCAGCAAGCCTGAGCTGTTTAGCATGGAGAGGAGAAGAGAAAGAATGGGAAAGTTTCTCAAAGTAAATGGTAAGGAAAAGAAAGGGAAATTAGGAACTCTGTAGGCTCTCATAATTAATGGATCACAGCAGACTGGCAAGCCAAAGAGCCACAAAGAAATCACTGCGAGATTTTAAACTTCATATGGACTTCCTGTAGAAAACATGACCACATATCCCCAGGATTTGGAGTAAGAGGAAGGAGGAGGTTTCTGCAGAAAGGGGGCAAAGAAATCAGACAATTAGTTTGACTACAACTATACACTCGCAGTGTTTTTTTAATGAGAATTCCAGTTTTAATGGGATATAGTGTCCTCAGTTTCAGAGCCCAAGATAATCACTGAAGAAGATTAGGTAGCGGCTTTCACTGATGGTTTTCTAGCTTCTGGCTCCACCATAACTGGGTCTGTCACAGAACAGAATAACAAGGATGGGGCCCTGCAACAGCCTCACTGTGACAGGTCCTGCACCAGTCCTAGAATGCCCCGCTGCTGGCTAATTTCTGTGAGCACAACTTTTCCACCAGCAGGAAAACAAAGATAAAAATAAAAAATTAGAGAACATGATTTATGAGGATTTGTTAGATTTAAAACACTGGCATGTTTTGTTTTCACCTTAAAAATAATTTCTAGGCATTTGAAAGTAAGACTGCCATGGAAGAGTCTGTTTGATTTGTCTTCTAGGAGGTTCTCACCACTCTGGTGGGAAGCATCCTTGCGAACACAAGGTATTCTCAGAGCCGTTATTGATAAAAGGCTGCATGGAAGCTGAGCACTGCCAGTGGCTCTTTTTAATTATCCACACTGTGCTCTGGAGATCTCCACAGCTGCACAAGAGAACTTAAGGTCAGAGGGGAGGCAGGGGTTGAAAGACAGACAGACAGAAAGCTGGAAAGGGAGAGAGGGAGGGAGAGAAGGAGGGCGAGCTAGCTCAAAGAAACAAGCTACACACCAGGAAAAATCTTCCTCTGGAACCTCCCTGTCTGGCCTCAAGACAGGTGAAAGCTTCTGGACTACCAACCCAGGTGAAAGCTTCTGGACTATTGTAAATGAAGATAAAACAAGCTGGCATCTGTGTGACAGACGTGGCCACAAATAAATCAAGCAATAAACAGCACAGCATGCCACTTCTGGCTTTATGCCTCCTTTTTGTCACAGGAGGGGAAAAAGTTGCATTCAAAGATCACAACTGTGTCCGAATCAAGAAGCCTCTCGACACCCCCCACCATCGAGGCAGAAAAGCAGGCAAACTGCAGTGTCTAAAGGGATTAGGGACTACCAGGGACGCCTGCTAACAAAAGCAGACAGCCGTTGTGGCTTGAGGAATCAAAGCAGAGTGTTCCCCAGCGTGTTCCTCCTAGCTTACTGCAAGGGGTTTGCGATGACAGTGCCTGGCCTAAAACAACACTGCCAGCTACTGATTCCTGCCCCAACCCTTTCCCATTGCTCTCCTCTGGCTCAGAGGCAAACCTCAACGAGTTTTTGAGGGACAGACTCAGAGAGCTGTTGCCAATCACAGCTTGAGTCACACCACACTTGCTACACAAAGTTTTTCCAGCAGTGAGAAATGGTTCTACAAGAACATCTAAGAGGCTTGAAGAATAGCCTCTTAGAGCCGCCCAGCCAAGGAGATGGACTGATACTTGGAAATTATTGTTCTGCCCTTATTGTAGCTTCCTCCTACAGGACATAGTTATCTTTATGCCACCTTTATGTCATATTTATCTCACTTCTCAGCTATCAGGATCTAGCAGAGAATTAAAACTCTCAGAGCCAACTATTTGCTGTGTTGCAGAGTGCCCAGAACTCTGGTGCCCGGGTGCAGTGCAGAACTGCCAGGTGGTGCCATGAGCCAGATTTCTCAGAAGCATTACCCCAACTCCAGCTTTCTTCTCTCCCCTTATGGGCTGTTTTGGCTGAGAATCAAAGGCTGTGCGTTTTTTCAGGGTAGGTGTGTACAAGAACAATGCAGCAAGATTCTGAAGTCACTCTGAAATAGTGACTGCCTGATAGGTCAGGATGGGTCTTAACAGAACAGCAAACAATCACATTCTGTAGACATGAAACACCCTGGTAGCAAAACTTACCACTTCCAAGAACTATGCAAGGGCTGAACACCAGCTCAGGGATGGAAGCAGCAGGATCAGACAAGTACTCCACAACAGCAAAACCATGCCAGGATGCCAGGGGTGACATGCCAGGACAAAGTGACATGCTGGGACACCCTCAAAAGCAAGCAAATCCAATGGCCAAGGCTCACTGTGGACTGGTAATTCTAAGCACACATGTGCATGAAGAGCTGTCATCTTGAACAGAATCCAGGATGACTTTCCCCCTTCATTCCTAAGGAGCTGAATCTAAACACTGTCCTAACTTTGCATGCTGGAGAAGTGGAGAAGGACCACCTTACCACAGGGGAATGCTGGCACCTCCACTGATCTCCATGAGCTGCTCTCTGGTGCAGACTGGATGCCTTCCTTTCAGCACACTTTTTCATTTGCAGCAATTTGCCACCTTTCATATGAAGGCTCTTTTTCTCAGTAAGGGTAGCTAAAAAGTAGTTAGGCATTACACTGAGTGTTATTTTAGATACTGCAATCAGAAATGAAAATGCATAGCAAGAGTTTGCTTAAAAAAAAATAGAAGGCTAAAGACAAATCTCCAAGGAACTAAACTAACAAAGCAGGAGATGGGTTCACAGAATCACAGAACATTAGAGGCTGGAAAGGACCTTCAGAGATCAAGTCGAGGCCCCTGCCAAAGCAGGATCACCCAGAATAGTCCTCACAGGAATGCATTCAGGTGAGTTTCCAAAGTCTCCAGAGAAGGAGACTCCACAACCTCTCTGGGCAGCCTGCTCCAGGGCTCTGTCATCCTCAGTGTAAATAAGTTTCTCCTTACATTGAGGTGAAACCTTCTCTGTTCCAGTTTGCATCCATTGCTCCTTGTCTTATTGCTGCTGACCACCAAAAAGAGTTTGGCTCCAGCCACTTGACACCCACCCCTCAGATATTTATAGACATTGATTAGATCTCCTCTCAATCTTCTCCTCTCCAGACTAAATAACCTCAGGGCTCTCAGTCTCTGTCCACAGGGGAGACACTCAAGTCCCCCACCAGTCATCCTCGTGGCTCTCCACTGGACTCTCTCCAGCAAGTTATTTGGAAGTACAACAATGTTCTCTTCTTTTGCCTACCCAGGTTTGCTCATCACAGCTATGGGTTTGGTATGTATGCTGCTACCTCCCTAAAAAAAAAAAAAAAATCTTTCAAGGTGTGGAGCTCAGAGACTTTGTTAGAAAAAGTAACCTTCTGCACCACATCAAACTTGGAACATTAAACAAACCCTATTTAAAACACATTTCTAAACCAATCTCAATTTACAGGTAATAGTTTTGGGGCTCCCTTGACTCAGGCAAACATGGAAGGTCTTTTCTCACACTTTCACCAGTTGTGACACTTCAAGGTAGCCCAGCTACTTTGCAAGTAAACAGGATAAAACACATTGCAAAGGATGCTTACACTTTATACAGCAATTTTTATCCATTAATCCAGTGACAGCTCACACAGCTTGGCAAGAACATTGACACTTCCATTTTAAGCAACGATGCCCAGAGAGGGGAAGATATTTGTCCAACGTCACACAAATGCAGCCGAAGCCAAGGCCAAACCAATTTCTGAACAGCAGCGAAGCACAAACATGTTGCCCAGATCCACCATCACATCACAGCTATTCCCACTCAGCTGGAGCCATGTTTCTCCCCAAGGCTGGCAGACACAGAACCAGCAGACAGCGAAGGATTGACACCTCGCTGCCTCCCTGCACATCCTGCTCCTTATCACCTTGGCTGGTACCAGACAGTGAGTTACACACCCATCAATCCCTGCCCCTTGTGTACACACACTGAGTCCTCTTGATTTATCTCATTGATTACAAGGACACACCACAGTTTGGTGAACACAGCTTCAATTCAACTGCTTGATAGCTTGGACAAGCCATAGGTTGGAGATCCTGGATGCAACTGTGGGATTTCTCTGGAGCAGCCACCTTCAGCACAAGGGTACAGTGCCACACTGACATCCTAAATCTCACCTGAATTCAGGAAGGAGGTTGCACAAGTGGGTGATTTTGTGAACTTGTCAAAGCTTTGGGCTAAGAGAACATGTAAAAGACTGGACAGAGTCACAGATTGGATTGGCTCACCAGAAGCTCACGAACAGATTTGTTTCCTCTAAGGCCACAGACTGGCTGCAAACTACACAGAAGCCAGTTGTCTCTGGCTATTTTTAGGGCTGGGTGTCCAGATTTTCCTTAGGAAATGCATGCCAATCTTCAGCAAAAAGTCAATGAAAGAAATAATCTTTGCACAATAACCAGACTGTGACAACCCTGCATGTGGATGTCTGACACCGGCACCAGCTCCTTTGATGAACACATTTCAGTGCTGACAGACACCAGAAAATCCCAGCATGGAGTTAGCAGCCCCCTTAAATGGAGTCTAGCAGCAGGCAGGCACAGCCCTGGACCCAACCTACCCAACATCACTGCCAATCTGGCCTTTTTGCAAACTAAATTAGGGCTGCAGCCTGCACTTGCCAGGGCCTCTCTCTCAGACTCAAACACACAGCTGGATTTTCTAATGGACAAAGCAGATTGGTCTTTCACTTTCTTGCTGCTTCTTGGCCTCCAGCACTGAGATCAGTCCCATGCATGCTTCTTTTCTGAGGCTGCTGCAGTTTTACCACCCAAGCATTTTCCTCCCCTTTGCCTTGCTGAGTAGATATTCCCAACACTTCAGCACCACAGAATCCAGGTGTCAAAACTTGAACACCCCTGAATTCCTTCTGCTGCAGCAGAGACAGACTCGTTCTGCAGTTTCCTGGAGAAGGCTCCTGGGAGGCCTTACAGCAGCTTTTCAACATATAAAGGGGCTTTCAAGAAAGATAGAGTGAGACTTCTTACAAGAGCCTGTAGTGACAGGACAAGGGGAAGTGGTTTTAAATTAAAAGAGGGGAGATTTAGACTAGATATAACAATGATATTTTTTACTCTAAGGGTGGTGAGATACTGGAACAGGTTGCCCAGAGAAGTTCAGGATGCCTCATTCCTTGGAACCATTCAAGACCAGGTTGGATGGAGTCTTGAGCAATCTGATCTAGTGGAAGCTGTCCCTGCCCACAACAGAAGAGTTGGACTAGATGATATTTAAAGGTTCCTTCCAAAACAAACCATGCTATGATTCTATGAGTATGCTCTCACAGTTGGGATCTCTGGAGCTCAGAAAGAGAAAAGCATTCCACAATTATTGTACTATTTAATTATTCTTTTTGACTCAAAAACAGCAGAAATAAAAGTCAATTAAAAAAAAAAAAAGTACATTTATGGATACCTAAGATTTGGGTTGGTTTTCTGTGTGTGGATCTGAAAAACTGCAAAACTCATTAAAGGAGACAGAGAAATCACAGCATCTGAAGAAGAGCTGCACTTAGAGCAAGCAATCAAGCCTTCTAGGTAGCTGTGGCAGAATAACTTGCACTCTCCAAACAACAACAACAACTCTCATTACTTTAGGAAAGCATTTCCTCCTCACACTGAGGTGGTCAGCTTTGGTACCCAACTCCCTGGCATCTATGTAAGCCTGATAGGTTGCAGATTCACCACTAGGCAAGAGGGTAAGAGGCAAGTCCTCCTTTTGTAACTTCTGCAAAATATGAAAAGCATTTAAAGACAATTCAGATCAGATATTCCACAGCACCACCAAGGAGTGGCCACGGTTATGAAATGGAAAAATTAAATTACAGAAGTCCCCTGAGTAAGGGAAAGTCATGAGCCCAAGAGGGGTGACTTGATAGGAATGCAGCAGCATGCCCAAATGCCTGGGGAGGGAGAAAGCATGAACTTTGGCCACGTCACTGGAAAAGCTGATGTCCTCACAGCTCCTGCTAAACCCACACCTGGTGATCCCGCAGGAGTAGCAGCACTGACTTCAAAATGTGAAAGCCACAGAAACTCGAATTCTGACTGAAGAGTAAATTGGACTTTTTATAGTGATCAATAACACATCAACACAAGAGCAGACACTGGAGAGGGCCCAGAGGTTAAATGAAGATCTGGTCTTGTATCTGGAAACATCCCAATGGCTTCAAAATCACTATGCTAGCCTCAGACACCTTCGGCGGCATGTTGGAGTGGGTCCAGAGGAGAGCCACAAAGATGCTCAGAGGGCTGGAGCAGCTCTCCTATGANCCTGCCTATGGCAGGGGGTTGGAACTGGATGATCCTTGAGGTCCCTTCCAACCTTACCATTCTATGATTCTGGGATTCTGTGATTCATCTCTCAGTGCTAATGATCAGCAGCTTAAGTTTCCAAATTTTAAGTGCCTTACAGCTCAGTGAGACTTTTCTGCCCCAGAGATAAAAACAAAATAAAGTGTTCCAGCAGGTACTCAAATATTACAGTGCTCCTTACAAGATCTTCCTGCTGTTGGGAGCAGAAGGGAGCAGCATGCTCTTCCATCTCCTCCTTGCAGCAGCTGCCCTTGCACACAGGAAGCGCTGCAGCACTCTGGCTTTTGACAGTTCATCCAGTATCCTTGGAGCACAGCCCTGAGGAGATATTAGAACATTCTGTAGGCATTCTTTGGAAAGAATCAAGTGAAAATTGGAAGAGGCTTTGAATGTTGCCAGCAATAGAAACTGCACTGGCACGGCAACCCTCTGCCACATTTGTTACTCCCTCACTCTCTCGTAGCAGCTGAGAGATCACTGCATAATATCCTGGAAGTAACTGAGAGGAAGGAACTGAACCTTTCTGTGCACCAGGCACAAGGATTCATCCTGCACTGAGGATGAGAGGAAAGTCACTCAGATGACTCAGCTGTCAGGACGTCTTAATTCCTGTAGTACTTAAAGGGGAGAAGGTTGCAGCTCTCCAGCAGGATTCTGCCAAAAGTTACATGGAAATTCTTCAGAGCAGAGGAGTGCTGTGACAATGCAACTTCTGAAGACAAAAAGCTTCCCCTGACCAGGATTTTGCAGGCACTGAGATTTCAGGTGACTCTCAGAATTGTGACTGCTGTTGCAACATCAGCATTAATTGTGAACATTAACTTGCTCTGCTGTGATTTTGCTCTACCTGTGCCACTGAAATACTGATTGAGTGAGCTGCAGGTTTTATTTACATAAGGGTCTGATTGCCAGGTTCATTCTTATGCAAAGCAGAGAGAAAAAGCTCACTCAGCAGGCATCTGAAAACATCAGATCTAAAAATAACATCAAGTTTTAGAGGTAGAATATCAGAGTACATGCCCGTGATTCTTTCTTCAGTAGTCACTAGGAAAGACAAGAACCAGATCAAGGAAATCCCTGCAATTTCCACTGACTTCAAACTGGAATCATAGACTCATGGAACTATAGAGCTGTTTTGGTTGGAAAAGACCTCCAAGGCCATGCTGATGGAGATGAGTTTGGTCAGAATTGCAATGTAACTGAGCTGAGCTCAGCAGCAGTAAGATGGAAACGAGAAGCTGGTGTTCATTTCTGATTCTCGGCTGAAAGCGTATACCAATATGCAACCTCCCACTGCATCACTTTGAAAGCATCATTTTTTCCCCCACACATGCACTTTGAAAGCTTCTACATTGTTTAGTTGTTCAGCTGTCTCCAGATCCTTCCTTGAAGCTGATGCTGTTTTCTCAGACCGCATCTTTCTGAAGCTGTAAAAACAGATGTCTGCTGTATGGACCAATGCCAGAAGGAATGACCAAGCAAAGTCATTTCTGAAAGAGACCTAACCCCTCTGGAACAGAAGCAAACTGGTAGCCTCTGAAAGGCAGATCAGCTGCCTGAGCCCTTGTCTAGGAAATAAAGGGACACCTGGTGGAACAATGAGTGAAAGCACAGCTCTGTATTACCTGGCCAGTAAAAAGTCAGTACCAAATTGGACTTAAAAGTGCTTTTTGAAAGGCCCCATCCATGGAGATATTCAAGATGAAGCTTGACAGGGCTCTGGGCAACCTGATCTGGTCGAGGATACCCCTGCTGACTGCAGAGGGAATTGGACTGGATGACCTTGGAAGAGCCCTTTCAACCCAAACCATTCTGTGAAAAGCAAAGTACTGCTTTTTTCATAACAACTACACTGGGAGACGCAGTTGACCTTCTGATGTGATAAAGCTTGAGCAAAACTAAATCTCTAGACCAAAAAAGTGCCAGGAAGAATATTCTGTACTTTATAAAGTCCTGGGTCATGCTTAGCACACATCCAGATTCACAATTCATGTTCTTATTCCTATCTGGCTAGCTAAAAAATCCCATTTCTTCCTCCAACAGGCAGTGGAGGTATGAGGCAGTAGAGAGTAGAATGCACTTCTGGGCTAAGAGTGTCATTCTGCTGTCTCTGGAGGCTTTTTGGTAATGGTTATGCCTCAGAATGGAGGGGAAAGCCTCACCATCATCATGACTTCCTTGCAAATACATGGACTCATTCTGAAAAAGCAACAACACACTTCAGTGCAGAGCAAAAGCTCAGTACTAAGCAGCAGAAAGAAATTTTTGGGAGCAAATCTGCTCCTTTCTAAAGCCCTCAGTGAAGCATTTACTGATTAAATCCAGGATGAGATCTTGAAGGCCTTACTGGATACAGAAAACTGTTTGGGAATTTGCCATTCTCTCCATAAAAAGAAAACAAGTGCACCCAGGGGTAAATCTTCATAGCCAGAAGCACGCAGGCACACTGCAGTGCAGGCTTCCAGAACATCTGCTCTACAAACCTAATTATCCCTCATTGCACAGATGCAAAACCCAGCTGAAATGCTACCACTTGAGACATGGAGATTATTTTAAGTCCCCTTAAAATGGACTTTAAATAAAAGAGGAAAGCAGAAATATTTCTGTAAGCTGATGCAGATTCTGTAAGTCAACAGATCTGGGAGGTGATCTGCTGGAGAGCAGCCCTGTGGAAAAGGACCTGGGTGTCCTGGTGGACAACAAGCTACCCATGGGACAGCAACGTGCCCTTGTGGCCCAGAAGGCCAATGGGGTCCTGGGATGCATTAAGAGGAATGTGGCCAGCAGATTGAGGGAGATTCTCCTCACCCTCTACTCTGCCCTGGTGAGATCTTATCTGGAATATTGTGTTCAGTTTTGGGCTCCCCAGTTTAAGAGGGACAGGGATCTACTGGATAGAGCCCAACAGAGGGCTACAAAGATGATTAAGGAGAGAGAGCACTGCCCTCTGAGGAGAGGCTGAGGGACCTGTAGCTTTTTGGTCTGGTGAAGAGAAGACTTAGAGGGGATCTAATCAATGTTTATAAATATCTCAGGGCTGGGGGTCAAGAGGGAGGGGACAAACTCTTCTCAGTTGCTCCTTATGATAGGACAAGGGCCCATAGGTATAAACTACAGCGCAGGAAGCTCCACCTCAACATGAGGAAGAACTTTTTTACTGTAAGGGTCACAAAGCACTGGAACAGGCTTCCCAGAGAGGCTGTGGAGTCTCCTTCTCTGGAGACTTCCAAGACCATTGTGGATGTGTTCCTGTGAGACCTGTGCTAGTTTCTATGGTCCTGCTCTGGCAGAGGGGGGTAGACTTGCTCTTTGGAGCCCTTCCAACCTCTAACATCCTGTGAAAACCTAACCCCACTTCATTCTGGTATTGGAGAAGTCACATCCCGTCAGCTAGCCCATAACAGGTGCTCCTCAGAGTCAGTACCCTTTGTGATGAGACAAAGCTGTGCTACTGTCATCCAGTCAGGTTTTCAGGGATTTGGCACCACCCTTTGAGTCCAGAGTGCAACAAATTCATTTAGGTTTAACGTGCAGCAGAAATACCCAAGTCTTAAAATCTAGATAAGAACACCACTTCCAGAGGAAATGCTGAACTAAGCTAACCTCCTAAAGCTACCAGGGTCCATCTATCAGTGGCCTTTCTATTTGCACATCTCTTCCAGAGAACAAATTCCATGTAAAATTTGAGAGAAGTTTAAAATGGAATTATTTATACAAATGTGGCAAAGAAGTGTACACAAACGAGGCTGAAATATGTGGCTGTACAAGAGCAGACAGCTTAAATCATTTAAGAAACATTATCCACAAACCTCTTTTTTCAAGTGAAGACATCTTTTTCTTTGTCTCTCAGGAACTCTCATCTCATTGCTCTTGCATTTTCACTAGCACTCAAGTGGCAAGCTGCCAAATAACTCACAGTTGGCTAGAAGCATAGTCACCTACAAGCTAATTGATGCCACAAAACTTCCCTCCAGGATGCCATCTGGGTTGCATTCAGTATTCTTACTGGATTCAGAAGTACATCCCTCTAAACTCAAAAGCTGCTCCTCTTGACCAAATGCCAGCTCGCTGATTCTGTTTGCAAGCACACACATTTAACTCAACAGCAACACCAAGCTCCTGTGCCACTCTTCTGACCAGGCACTATTTTACAAAAATAAGGACAAATCATTTCCCATCTCACTCATAGGTGAGTTGGGAAAATGACAGCTGAGGGGGCTTGACAATGCAACCTCAGAAAGGCACCAGTATGATTAAAAAGGAATTTTATACCAAGTCCCTGCTCCTGCCTGAACAAACAGCTCACATTTTAATAGAGCCAAGTACCCTGCATCTCTGGATGGCTATAATGAGACTTCTAAAAAATAGGGCATTTACTGAATAACCTAAATGTCACTTTGGGGGGCTGTCTGCCCTTCTAGCAGTCAAACAGGTAAGCAGGCAACTTTTCCTCTTGCTGTTTACTGCAGCAGATGCACACCTTACTGACATGCTGTTTCACCCCTGACTTCTCCAGTCACAGCAACAGCTCCACAGCAAAAGCAACATCAAATCAATGCAAAGTTTTCCTGCTTTCTTGGTGGGTATCTGCTGCCTGGCAACTTCCAGCAATTGTGCTGTCACCCTGGCCTTCTGTCATGAGATAGGGAAAGCCACTCACCTCTACAGCCTGACAGTGGGGACCAAATTAGCATCCTGTGATGCTGCAAAGGAGTCCCCAAGGACTGCTGAGGTCTATGTGATGCAGAACAAACCATCACAAGTATTGCCAGCAGGCTAAGGTGAAGGAATTGAGCACAAACAGCTCTCCATTTCCAGATGAGGACTTGCTCTAATGACATCTGAGGTTAAGTCTACACAGTTTCCTTGACTGAGAAGGTGAGAGCCTGTCACAGAGCCTGCTGAAACGGACATGTTTTGTCAAGTTTCAGCCTGCCTTTCCCATCACATCCTCTTCCTGCCCTTTATGGGCTCTCCATGTTGGGCGATCACACAGGCTGCATTCATGAAAATCACACCACAAGCTCTGTGCACAGGGAGGTACCTTCCCAGTGCAGAACTGCAACTGTCCAGATCACCCACATCCCTCAGCCAGAGGCTGCTTTGCCACCCTTCAGCAGGCCTGCTTTTCACTTGGATCTTCCTCCAGAACATGGCCACTGAATGTTGTCCCCAGAAGCCTTCACTAGCAACATCCTCTGACACAAGATCCTTGCAAAGGCAGAATGATTTTACTCTATAGCCATCTTCCTGGAAAAACTTTGGAATACAGATTCAGCAGGACTGAATCATGGTTGCCTGCTCTTTCTCTGAAGGAGACACAGCACCCTGAAAAGCTTATTTGACTGACTTACACAGCCATAATGGTGTCTGACCAAAAGTCCAACCTACTAAAAGCTCAGCAGAACAAATGCCCATCAAAGCCACTTCTGAACACTAGGGACAGAAATGTAGAGTGCCTCCTCACGGCTGCCAGTGCTTTGTGGCCATTTCCTTCTGTCAAACAAAAAACCTAATACTCAGCAAGTGTTTTATTACCTATCTATTAGGGAAATGCTATCTATATCAGCTGAGGAACGGGTGCTGAAAAAGCAGGATGTAAGTTGCAATCCTGATGTAAGAGAATTAGAGGTTTACAATGACTCACTGCTCACAGAGCAACAACAAACAGGCTTTGCAATCTAATCTCTGGCAGCGTGGCAGGAGAAACAGCCACTCCAAACCGTTCAGGGTTGGGGGTAGGGGGTTTTGTCAGTGGAATATGCTCCACAATATCTAAACCAAAACACAAACTTAGAGATTTTTCTCATAAGCAAGTGGATTAAAGCAAGAGAACTGAGGCTTTCCGAACCATAGGCAGGCCAAGACACAACACTGCCAGGGAGGACAAGGAGCTGTGACTGTGGATGTCCAAGCAGTGGTAGCAGCACAGCCTGCGCATCACTTTGTGGAACTGAGGAACACTTCTCATTTCCTTCTAGCCCACCTCTGCTGTGACAGACAAGGCTGCAAATTGTGGGCCAAGATTGGGCAAATCTTAGCTGCTGCTATGCTCGCTGTCTCGGGCAGCTGGGACACCAGGGACACTGGCACTGTGAGGATTTACTGCCAGAAATGGGCTCTCAATACAATTTAAACATGTGACGGTTTGGGAGTTCC
>VWYK01063711.1:16042-27943 GCA_013399775.1 Semnornis frantzii | reverse complement strand
TTTTTGTTTTGGGTTCCTTTTCTAAACGTCTCAGCAAGCCTATGAGTGAAGCAGACATCACCATTGTTTTCCTTCACAGCCTGTAGTACGATTTTCTCTAATAAAATATTCCAATTAGCTCAAACCAGCACAACATGCCTGTGTGCACCATCAAATGAGAAGCAATGCTTGCTGCTCTCAGCCAGGCTTTGGAGAAGCTTCTTCAATGCCTGAGCTACAGAAGGTATTAACAAAGGCCTTGGGCAGTGCTGATGAGGGCAGGCACTCTCACTGTGAAACAGGGACAGGAGAACTAATGGCTCAGCTCCTGTGGAAGGACTCGAAGGAAAAGGAGGCGACAAGATGCTGCATGTAAGCCCAAGAAAGGCTCACGTTGCTCAGGCTCATGCTCATTCACAGCCATGAAGAAAAACTTACTACTTGATTTACCATTTCCCTCTAGAAGAAGGCTCTTGGATTTATACTGCAGGCCCCAAGATCTCTCCTCTGCTCTGCACTCACAGTCTTTGAAGTGCCATGCCATGAGCACAGTCCCTCCAGTCAGGACCTGGACGGATGTGACTCTTTCCTACACCTGTCAAGGCAGCTCCTTAATCCTCATGTAACTCCAGGGATCATCATGCACTACCACCTTGGGCAAACATACATAACACATTATTCTATAGAAAATAGGGCAAAAATCTGTGTTAAAGAGCTTTTGTGTAAAGGGGAACATAAATCATATGGCAAAGATCATTTCCTTGAAGTAAAGAGTGCAATTTCAATCCACCAATGTGATCCTGGCAGAGACTGTGCCAGAGCTCCCCTCTGAAGCTCATTATATATCATCCACTGAAGAATTATGCCCATATAGGTTACCCCTGCTAAACTGCAGAACAAGCCCAGGGGGGCCACCCAATAGTACCAAGCTAATTTAAATGCTGCCTATTATTGCCACCAAGGTAAGGATGCAGCCCTACTTATCAAGCTAGGAGAAACTAGTATCATTGTGCAAACTTCAAAGGATTGTGCAATCTACATTGTATCTTTATTGTTTTACACAAGAAAGGATGAACAGAAAGAGAGGAAGCAATAAAACAGGTAGCAGCAAATTAAACTTCCCAAGTCATCTTGGTTCTTGCCAGTCAAGGTTATGTTACAGTAATTTATTGAGACAAGGGTGTACTAGTGATAAATTACTTAGTGCTCAGGTAACAGCAAAGGATGGGCCTGGGAGTAAAGGAGGTCTGAGAGACAGTGTCCTCACCACAGGAAATGGAAAGATTCTCTCTGGCAGCAAAATATCTGCCTTGTGCAGTCTCAAAAGCAGGACTTTGGGCCAGCTGAGGAGGCAGCTGCAGTGATGCCTGCCCATCTGCAGGTTGAACTCTGTTGTTCTGCTCATATTGGAATGTACAAAAACAAAGAGTCTGTTTTGAGAAGCAAAACAAAGACCACATTCCACTCGAGCACCTCTGTTTTGTGTGTCTTTGATACCAAATACAGGAACTGATCCATCTAAAGTCATTCTTGCACTTGACCTAACACTGAAATTTTGGAACATCACCACTGAGATTTGTCTGTGTATTCACAAACTGAGTATGACAAAAGCAAAAAATGAAGCCCTTGAGCAGTCCTTAATCCCCAGAACACGATTATCTGTGTAAGACAGTGCAACAATGGACCAGCAAAAGAGAAACTGGGAACATTCTTGATGAGTCACTCATGTTCACAATGAGTTGCTGAATCACTCTCCAGCCTTGAGCACAGGATAACTTCTCTAAGCATCATTTTTCAGATCCATAAGATGGTGTTTAGGATTTTCAGAAAGCTAAGCCACTAAGCAGCCACCGTGTGACAAATGTGTGACACTGCTCTGCTACCTGAACAGAGCCACTCAGGCACGGGGACAGAGGTGCTTAACTGGCCTAGATCAGTCACCTCCGACGGCTGTTATCACAGCAACTGGGGCACTGCTCTCTGTTTATAAGGAGCTGCACAGATGCAATTGTGATTCAGGAAGAGTTGTAAATCTACACCTGAAGTTCTTACTCTCAGTGCAAGCACATTCACCACTTCTGCTGCTGCTGAGTAGCTCTTAGGCACTCTCTGGATCAGAGAGTGGCATCATATCTGCGAGACTTACTGATACACAACCACTGCTAAACCAGCAAGCCAAGCAGCTGGTGCTGCAGCAGACACATGCAACTCACACAACTTTACTCACTTAGCTCAATAAAAATGGAAAAAGCCTGAAAAGCCACCAAGTAAACAAATCACATTAAACTTAATACATGGAAAGAAAAGACCAAGAGATAACCTCTGCCAGGTAATTCATAGCCGAACAAAGCTTGGAATCCAAAGAAAACGTTAACACACTCTCTGCAATGAAGCAAAACATCACTTCAATGTGCACCATACTATACACTGCATCTCTAGGAAGGAAGCATGACAAAAATACAAACCAAGGTCAGTTAAAATACAAAACAAAGTTGAAACCTGGAAATGGAGCAGTTATCTAAATGAGGAAAGGAGTTAAAAACTCACTATCAGTTGTACACACTAGTTTCTTCAACAGTTGGGTTTTTTACTTGATAAAAACTATGCTATAGGCTACTTGGAAAGGGAGAGACATCTACAACAATGTAACATGTCACATTTAACCGAAATCCAGAGGAAACTTCCATTCATTTCAATGAATTTTAAATGCACTCTTTTCCCCCTCTTTCAGGGGTTTGCAAATAAAAGAAATCACACACACAGAAGCTACAGAAACCAAGCTACAACTCCAGAAAAGATAAAGAAACTTACAGCAGGCACAATTCTCACTCAGGATGGACAAGGCTCTGCAGCATTAAGGAACTGGATTTTAAGTTGTATATCTATCTTTAAAAAGAAAAAAAAAAACCAGCACAGACCACAGCTGCCAAAGAGTCCTTCTGGTTCTGCAAGTACAGGACTGTGCTCCTGCTGCCATGGAAACTGAGTCCCTGGCTGCTCTGGTCCTGGTACAGTGCCACACATGCTCTCCGGCATGTAATAAATATTAACAGTGCAAAATAATCCTGATAGATCTGAAAGAGAACAGCAAAGTATAAAAAATCCAAAATCAAACTCCCTTCACATGGCTGCAGCCCAAGGGCCACAAGCCTTACACTAAGCCAACTCCAAATCCTGTTCTCTCCTAGTTTCCAACACTTCTCTTGGCTTTAACTGTGAGATTAAAATGACCACCAGGCCTTAGCTTAGACTGAAAAAAGCCAGAAAACCAGAAAGAAAACTTGAAACTAGTCCACTAGTCCAACTGACATTTCCACAGAGAGCAATATGGTTGTGCATATTGAGCACAGGGCCGCTAGTAGGAGACCTCGTTTCTCTTCCTGGCTCTGCTGCTGATTGCTTACACAACCAGAAGTCACCTGCAGAAGAGCTGTAGTACCATTTATTCCCCTCTTCATGAGGACTAAGACACGGGGCTGCCAGATTTGTCCCAGCTCCGGGGAAGTCACAGTCCTTGCCAGGAACAGAACCATAGTAACAGGGCATCATCATTAGGGCAAGACACAGAGTGTATCTCACCCTGAGAGAGCATCAGAGAGGGAACTCACATCCCTGGTTTAAAAATCTTCTGGATTGTCTTAGGTTAAAGTCTGCCTTTTGAAGATTTTTCAGTTTGGATGGGTTTAGTTTTCTTTTTCAACTAGCTTACAGCGCTGTAACTCTTAAAGTCTAATCAGTTTGCTATCTCCTGCATTTCAGCCAGAATTTTTCACAAAGAAAATCTGCATTAATTTTATCACAGGGCCCTTTACCCCTTCCCTTGTGGCTATCTAAATATTAATAATTGCAACAGGAAATAGAGAGTTAGAAAAACCACATGCGGCATTTCCAACACTTCCCGCACACGCTCCATGGAAGAGCGGAGACTCCCCTTTGCCTAGAACCAGCTGTCTGCTCCTGAAGCAGAGCACACTGCAACAGGCTGCCTGCTTTTCCACCAAGGGCATGCCACTGCCTAAGAAAACCAGCAGCAACATGGATTTCCATGCCCATCACTCAAACTCAGCTCACTGATTTGTTTTCCTTGGCAGAGCAAAGGAAGAAAAATGAACACCCCATGGCACTTCATTCAGTGTGCAATGGCATGGAGAAGCAGAGTTGAAGAGCAGAATGCTGGGGAACCTCTCTGAAACTGCCACAAGTAAATGGGGAAACTTGTAGAGAGGAAAAGGCCATCAGAGAAGGAATGGCACTGGGGCCAGGAGAACTTCACAGCAAGCCAAGTCTACCGCAAACACCTCTCTGATCCAACATCACAGTTTCTGCAGTACACCAAGGACACAGAAGATTTGTTGGTGAATTAAGAGAGCTGGTGTCATCAAAAAGGTGGCAGAAACAAAGGCTGGGTGTCTTCTCTGCTACAAACAGCTAAGAGAATCAATGCTTAGATATTTTCAGGTGTTCCAGAGTGTTTAATGATCCTTTAGGTGGACAGTGAAGTCCAGCACTGGCAACCTCTTTCTCTGGGTGTGTCAGATGAACATGTTCACCAACACAACACTCTTGGTTTTCCAGTCTCCTAACTCTGCTTTGTTAATTTGAATGAATCTCTAAACATTTTTCTAATTATCTTAAGTATCTTCCACTCTAACATCAACCAATAAGACATCACATCTCAAACTTGTGCTAATCCTGGGTCTGTGACATTGCAGACAAAAGAGAACTGCTCTACCTACCTTAAAATGCTCTGGATGAAGCTTTGGCTCAACATGTAGAATATATTTATAGCCTTTGAAATGACAGCTCTCAGCTCCTTGATAAACAAACCAAGCCACTGCTGAGTTTGACTGCACTTTCATAATTCAGGACCTTAATCATTCTTTTCAATTTTCCCATTTTCCTTGACCTCAGGAAAGCTTTTCAGACCACATCTTGTACCTGTACCTAGAACCATGTCCTTTCTTGCTATAGCACAGCAGTGCTCATTAAACCCAAATTCTCCTCCTTCTGCAGCCATAATGTGCCCAGCAGCTATCCCAAGCATTCTCTTTGCAATGGTCCTAGTCCAGGTCTCTCTCTCTCTCTTTTCCATATCATGAGCAGGAATGACAGAAACCAAACAGTCCCTGAGAAGCAGTTTGTATCTAGAGACAGCAAACCTCCTCAAGTGAACATGCCAGGAGCTGGGACAATGGAGAAGGGTATGTTTCCCACAGGTACTTAATGCTTGATTTTCTACTTAAGGGATGCAGCACAGGGAAGATAATTGAAATCTAAAGAATGTGGAAGCTGGTTTTCTCAGAACACATAACAAAAATAAAATGAAAAAAAAGCAAGACAAGCAAACAGCAGCACTCACTGTGGAACACAAGTGATCAGGAAACTTGCTTTGAACCTAGCTTGCACACTGTAAACAGAGATCAGGATGCACAGGCAGGCGACATGCACACAGGTAAGCAAATGAGCCCTGCCACACTGCCCAGTCCTTCTGCCATGGGTGAGCATTCGGGCTGGCCAAGCAACTCAGTTAAACTGTCACTGACATAATCAAGAGCATCCACCCATGCATACATCAAGGAAGCCTAAAACTCTCCACAGGGTGATGTGCACACATGGCAAACACAGGCATCTCCAGAGGAACACGCAGCTACTGCCCAGAATGAGAACAGTCCCAGCACTGAACATGAAAAAAAAATGGAGCAAGGGGAAACAGAGCACAACAAATTTATAGAACATATGTGGCAATTGTGACTGCTTGCTGTCTCACTTTGTCATGTCCCCAAACCTGCACACTGTTACACTCCTGTGTTTCAATGCCACCTGGGCCACATTTAACTCTTCACGAGATACAGAGTTTAGTTCTCAAACAGACTTTTGATGCATTTTGTTCCCAAATTCCACATCTAGTGAAATCTGAGCTGAAAAGCAGGAAGAGTATCAGGCAGCCCCTTGGGCTTTTGCATAGGCAGCAGGAGTTACACTCTCTGAAGATTCTCTATGCACAAAGCCAGCAGAACTGGAATCTTTCTTCTCCTGATAGCCAGGTAAGTGTGTCTCAGCTACACAGTCACAAACTGTGGTTCCAAGGTTGGGCAAGGGCTGAGGCAGGGGGAAGTCTGCTGATGCCACGTGTTGACCCTGAATTCTGCATGTTAGCAACAGCCTTTGAAACAATAACTCCCTTCAGACTGCATCTTGTACCTGAGAGAGCCTCAGTCCTGTCCAGTATGAACAGTACTCACCAGAAAGAAAAGAACAAACCAAAAACCCCCACCACAGCCACAGAAAGGATCCCAATGCAAAGAGGGAGAATGAAGCTTTAAATGAGAAAGAGTAATTCTGCATTTGGCTGTGTCCCCCTGCAGGCAGGTATTGCAAAGCTGAAGAGGTCTTGCAGCTTCTGTTTCATTTTAAGAAACTGATTAAGCTGCTACTTGCTTTTTGCAGCTATATTCTTTGCCACATTTAAGGTTTAATCAACAGTGAAATGTTTAAGCAGAGGTCATCCAGTCTCTTTTACGCACTCTCAGGTCTGAGAAAAATCAAATCCTATCAAACATTGCCATCAAACTGAGAATACATTTTGTTGTCAAATAAATTGTGTCTGGCTGCAATCTGCAAGTTGTTCCTGCAGTGGCAAACAAGAAAAAACTTGCAAAACTGGGCAAGAAGTCTCCAAGAGCCACTCCCCCATCAAAGCAGTTCTCTAGGATGTTCCATACCAAGTGAAGTGTCACACAGCAGCAGGCACCCTGAGCACACAGCTTGCAGGACTCCGTGACGACCTGGCCCTGCAACATCCACCCATCCTAAGGGAGCCATAGATTAAAACATAGTATCCCACATTTTGAGCATCTCATCAAGGAACAAACCCCTGCCAAAACATTGGGCCTTGAAAATTGACATTTTTCCCACCAGAAAAAATAACTCAGGTGTTTTATAGTGTCACCGATGTCCAACTGAGGAAGAGAATTGATGACTGTGCACCTGCAAGCATCCCCTGAAATAGGTTATAAAATTCAGTCTTGACTTTCCAGAGTTTCATGAGAGTTAAAAACATCACTTGCTTGTGTAGGGAAGGAATAAAATGCATCTAACAAATCATGGTCCAAACTGCCCTGGAGCCCTGTCCTCATTGTGTGGCTCACACATAGCGCAGGTCACAACAGCTGCAAATTGCAATTGGGCTTTTGTTTTGTCAGACCCATGCAGACTGGATTGAGCAGAGAGCAGAGTCAGCAGTGTTCTACAGATTTAAACTCTCAAATAGCTACCCACATTTCTAATTCCAGAGCCCAAGACTTCATTTCCTCAGCAGTCCAAACACCCTAACTTTTCACTACCTCACTTTTGGGAGTTTAGTTTCCTTTTAACTGATACCCAAAAACATTGTAAGGAGCTTCCCTTTCTTTTCTTTCTCATAAAACCATTAACTTTTTGAAAAGATGACAGGAAAAGGCATCTCCTTAGTCAAGTATTCTGTATAGAACTTTATGTATTTCCACCACGCACAAATGAGTGTCTCCTCCTCTCTTAACACCTCAGAAGCCACAGCCCCCTTTGCTACAGTTTTGCCACCAGCATTTTTATCTTTTTTACTTGCTACCTACATCTACCAGGTTCCTTTTTGGGTGAGGCCCTTTCTGTAATCTGTTTTGTCCTGCTTCCCCAAATCCTCAGCATTTGTCTTCATACCACACGAGCCTTCTACTTTTTCTGGTCACCCTTTGACTGGTTTAAATCATCAACATTACTAAAAGCACTTGGATCATTTTGAAGTATGTAATATGAATTATGCTCCCAAAGGAGAATTGATGCTCACTCAAACAAGGAAGACCAAAATGTCATCAAGTTTCAATTCTAAAGATGCTTCTTGGAGTATGCTAAAACTGTACAGGTAATTTAAACTGACCTGACATAAAGTCTAGTCTGTGGGTACCTTACATGAACAACCAACATATGATAGTCCACACAGTGTAAGCCACAAATCCCATTTCTCTACCATTCATCTACTGCCTATCAGCAGTGAACCATGTGGTCATTCTGCCTTTATCACCAGGTAAAGTTAAAAAAGGTGTTAACAGTTTTCCCCCCCTTTTTTACCTTAACACAGGTTTTCTTTCATTTAATTCATTTCCTACAAGTAAAACCTCCGAAGTCTACTGCCACATATGAAGAAAGAATTTGGCCCTGTGATATACAAGAAGCAACCTGGGATAAACTTAGCACACCTTACAAAGCAGTACTGTGTAATCTGATTTGTGTAAGAGCTCAGGTCATTGCTTTTGCATGCTTCAGGCCATATCCTTGCCACATTAATTCACAGACAGATAACCTGAACTACCAACCATAACTGAAAATGAACAGAGAGCAAATTCTAACAAGATGATACAGGATAGTTACTGAGATGTTCTCCTTGGAGTCCAAAAGTCCTTTAAAAAAAGCCAACATTACACCAGCAATGGTCTAGAGAAGGGGAGAAAATCATGTCAGTCTTAGACAAAGATGACTTCTAGCACATGGAGAACTGACTTAAATAGTTTTCCTTCCAGAACTACTTAAGATATTCTTGGTTGCAAAACCTTCCAGTGCATATGGACTATCTACCACAGGGACAAGCTTGTTCCACAAACCAATTATTTACACTGATGAAGACCATCCTGTCTCTTCAGGAAAAATAGCATCAGCAAGTTATTACAGGAGTTAACAGGGTCCATACCAGCACTCATCACCAGCAGGCTACCTGCACATTCTTTTTCCTCTCCATTACCACTCCAGCATGATGAGTTTTCCAGAACAGATCCTTCCATGGCACATGATCATAAAATAGTTTCTTGATAAATGTCCTTTATTACAGCAGAGATAACAGAGAGGATATCTAGAAGCAAACAACATAGCACATATTCTTCCACCCAGTCAGTATAACCCTAAACATTCCATAGGCTGAAAAGCAGCATGGATTTTGAAAAGAAAATAGTGTTCAGAACAATGTAAGCAAGAAAAATGAGTGTGGAAAATGCAGTTGAAATGCCTTTCCAACTGCTTGGAGAGGCAACTGCAATACATGAACGAAATTACGTGCACGAGTGGTTTCTGTCCTACATCCCCCATAAAGAATCAATGCCAAGTTCAGATTAAAGCAAAGAATTCTTCCTGATGTCTCCCCATCGAAAAATTGTTTTTCCTAACATCTCCAAAGTCACTGGACTAGAATCTAGCCATCATAATTTTACAACCCCCAGAACTCAACAACTGTGTAACTCCTCTGAAACAAAACTATATCAGATGCAATTACCCATTGGACCATTCCAATACAGTGCAATGCACACAGAACTGATGCTCAACAGCATGTCAGTTTACACTCTCTTTCCTGATGCATTGTTCAGAGAGCAGATTGTAAGGAAAAGCCAAAGATAAAAACACAGCCCAGATTCTGACCTGCTCGCTTGTGATAGGCAAGGAGGTCAGCCCACAAATCTCTTCAGTGTGGAGTGCAGGGTGCAGCATCTTTTCCTCAAGATGCTACTCCAGCCACAATCCCAACCTCTGAAACAGCAGTTCCCAGAGCACAGTCCCTGTGTCACCTGCAGGTTACCCCATGTTGTACAACCATACAGAGAGATATTTTTAAACAGCAGGCTTCAAGAAGACCACAATCAACCTGCTCAGAGGTTGCCAGTGCTTCCACTACTGAGTATTTCCCTCTGGAAGCTCACATGCTTCGGAGAAAACCTGCCCATTTCTGCCTACTCCCGAGTCCAAGCCAGTTTTCAGTCAGCCACGGTTTCCAGGAGCCTCTTATAATTTGAAACATTACAAATCCAAGAGGTCTCTAACTAGTACCAGTATCATTCCTGGATGAAACATTTTAAAATCTGAATTAAGTAACATTTAGATAAAAATAAAGATACTTCTCTTTAAGGCTTTGTCTCTATAACTTCTTTTACAGATGCTTCTTGCACTCCACAGATGAGACAAATTCTCGTAGACTGTCAGAAGATGCAAGCAAAATAACGAGAGGTAATAATAGCACAACCCTTCCTACCACCCAAAGTTTACTGGGCACCACTTACATGTATCAAGGGCACACCACAGGAGAAGGCAAGAGTGCCACCTTCTTAAGATTGAAAGTATAGATCTCCCTGCTCTCTCTTCCCTTCCGCTACCAAGAAATGTAGTTATGTGGCTGACACCTTCAAGCAGAGCTATTTGTTTATCTTTCTGCTCGCCAAGCCTGCAAACATCTATTTAAACACAAAACTCACACCAGCCCCACATCTTCTAGGATGTTCAAGAGCAAGCAGCGTTACAGACAAGCACTTGTCACTGGCCTTGTGCTTCTGGGCCGGAGCTCCCCCTGGGGTTAAACATTTCGCAGCTCCCCGTAAGACGCAAACGGCGCCGTTCCTTTCTGACTGAGCAGAAACACTGCTGGAGGCGAGGGCGGAACATTACGGAGGATAGGGCGCAGGAAGAGACAGGGCAGAACGCGGGCAGAGAACGGAAAAGTGAGCGCTTCTACCGGGCTCTCGCTGCCTCATCGGCCCCCCGATGCGACCGGGGAGTCGAGGTACCTGGTGGCGGCGGCAGCCCGGAGCCGCTGCCCCGTGGCGCGGGTCTACGGCCGTGGCGGGCCCGGCCGCGGCGTCACCGATCTGCTGCTCCCGGTAGCCAATCGGAGCCGGAGCCGGGGCCGGCGCGACTTCACTCATTCATTCATAAAAGCGAGGCGCAGCGCAGCTGGCAGCGCGCCCTTCCACGCTCGGCGCGCTGAGGGCCCCGCTCCCCGGCTACCCGCCCCGCCGGAGCACGGACACTCACGGCAATCCGCTTCGTCGCTGTTATCCGAGCAGTCGTCGTCCTCGTCGCATTTCCAGACGGCGGGGATGCATCGCTCGTTTCGGCACTGGAACTGGTCCTTCTCGCACTCCTTGACGGCTCCTGCGAAACACTGGGTCAGCGGGGCGCGCCCCCACGGCGGAGCAGCCGGGGCATCTTGCGGCCCCCTCCCCGTCCGGCCCCGACCGCGCACAAGCCAGGCAGAGCATCGGGAGCCGCCGGCCGAGTGAGGGGTCTGGGGCTAAATTCGCCAGGGCAGAGCGGCTCGGTGCGAGGCTGGAGGAGACGCGCATCCGCGGGAGAACCGCCGGTGGTCCCGAAGCTGCTTTGTGCGGGGATCAAAGGAACCGTTCCCGTGCTTCCCCGCGTTGTTTTAAAGGCAGGGGAGGAAAGGAGCCCGGGAATAGAAGATGCTTAAACATGAAACGCAAAGACAAAGAAAAATCGTAAGGCACACTGATGCTGGGACCCCCTGCGCGTCCGTTATCGGGCAAAACGCAGATACCTGAGGACGCGGCGGGTAACATGCATCAGCGCTGGCCCAGGAAAAGGGAACTGACCCAACTAAAGTTGAGGGCGGGGGGACGGGGACGAAGGAGCAAATCTGCTTTGCTGACACGGTGCAGCGCTGCTGTGATGAGGCACAAATCTCCTCAGAAAGGGATTAAAGGTGGCAGCTCCTGTCACCAGCGCCAGGGCTGCATTCGCCCGCTGAAGAGCGCGCCCGGCCCCCACAGGTCGCAAACCCCCGAGAGTGCCCAGCCCTCCGCAGGTCCCAACCCTCTCACGAGGCATCCGGACGAGTGGGTGCCCGGGCAGACAGGTACCTCGCCCAGGAGCGCCTAGGAGAGGCGCGCACTTGCCGCACGCCGCGGCCGCCCGGCCGCTGAGGGAGAGCCGCCGGGCTCGCGCCGGACCCACCTTTGCCGAGGTGCAGCTTCAGCAGCAGCAGCTGGAGGAGCAGCAGCCGGGCGAGCGCTGGCCGGCACATGGTGCTCGCTCCCTCCCTCCCTGGCAGTGTGCGAGGTGCGCGCAGCCGGCGCGCCGCTCGCCTGCCCCGTGCCGACTGCGGCCGGCGCCGCC
>VWYK01063711.1:1238-16016 GCA_013399775.1 Semnornis frantzii | reverse complement strand
TCAGCCGCTGCGCCCCGGAGAGAGCGATCGCCGGGGCCAGCCCGCCCCCGGAGGGCCCCTACCCGGAGGGCCACCTGCGAGACGCCTTCCCCGACACGCCCGCGTGAACGGGCGCGCTGCGGCGGCGCGTGCAGCGGCGGCCACCGGAAGCCCCGCAGATGGCACACGCGGTCCAGGTCCAGGCCCTGCCGCGGAAGATGCTGGCCTTCGCCGCGTTCGAGGCCGCGCTGGCAGCCGCCGGGCTCACCTGCTGCTGCTTCGCGAGGCACCAAGGTCCCACTGGGCTGCGGGAAGCAATGGCATCTCCGGGCAGGTGGGTCCGGCTGTGCTGGAGCAGCCAGCAGCAGCGAAAGGATCCCGGCAGAGCGTGGCAGGCCCGAGCCCCGCTGCGGTACCCCGAACCTCCTGCAAAGATAGAGAGGCCCACGCAGCTCGGCCCCGGGTGCACAGGTCGGGCCCTCCGCTCGTGAACCTTCCTCCGTATGCCCACTTAACCGCTGCCTGGTTCATGGGCTTAATTTGAAGTCAGTTAAGCCTCTTAAATGGCCTCGAGTCACAAATGGTGCGCGCTTCTCATTACCGCAGGGCTCCCACTGAGGGATTTCATTACGGTTATACTGATGTGGTCATTTCCATTTGATTGTGTTCAAATTAGTGAAACACGCAGCAAGTATGCAAAGGTGGCCACCTCCCTTGGCAGGCCCGGGTCACCCTCCCTGCTGCTTGGGCACTTTGTTCAGTGACTACAAAGGCAACGCTTTAGGAGCCGTTGGGGCCGTGTTTGTTCAGCCCCTTGGCACATCGGTGATGAGAAGTGGTTCACTGCGTCATTAGCATTAGGAGTATTTCAGTAATCTTGCTATGAAAAGATGCTTTTCAGGAGGAACTGGAATGTAACATCACAACAGGATTAACGTGAGTATAGGTGAAATGTTACCTAAACAATCAAGCACTAATTTCACATAAACCAATGCAATAAAACTTAGCTGCCTCAAACCCTGAACTGCTACTGGCTTCAGAACTGGGGTGCCATCGAAAATGCACCTGTGCCTTTAACAAAAATTTTGCAAGTCATTAGTCAGTAGTGCAAATAATAATGGCGTTGGAATCATGTGAGGTGGAGAAGAGCTAATCACTGAGCTGTTTCGCCAGCAGCTTATGGAGTATTAACAATTTATCCAAGCCTTTTGGAACCATTTTTTAGCATGCAAAACGAAGTGATGTGGCGCCTGTTTGTGTTGGCTGTATCAATGTGATAAATTGCAATAATTGCTTAAAGCAAATGAGGTATTTATAATGCATTAGGTCACTTTTATCTTTTTTTAATGTGCCAAAACACAGATTCATAAAGCTACTATAATTTCTGGCCTCATTCTTCTCTTCCCTAAATTAAGTTGAATCGGAAGTGGCTCCAAAGACGGTAACAAAGTGATCCAGTAGAGCATCAGTCACAACAATAATTTGCTACAATTCTAATCAGAATGTGATTTTTAAAACCTGTGATTTTTACCTAATGCCTCTTACAGAAAACAACATCAATAAGCTTTTTTTGAGTGAATTGTTCTGATGACACCTCACAAACAGCCTTCACTGACCAGCCGTCGTAGGGCTGCTTGTAGCTTAGTACCATCTTGTGGATGTACATCTCTCCAAGGAAATGCAGAGGCAAGAGGGAAACTGGAGGTACTAAAGAGAAGTTAATCAGACAATGGAAACTATTTGGCATGTAAGTGATATTAAATATAGTTTTATCACAATCAGATTTAAGTCAAACTACACACCTCATCAGTTTATCACTCAAGAACTGTCTCTCCTACAGGCCACAACCTCTCACTTCCATAGTCATAACTCTTCTTTGTCCTAAAGCTGTCACTCAGTTTTCCTTTTTTCAGGCATAAGGAGTAGTGTGATACACAGTGCCACACTGGCCAAACAAAACCTCAGAGGTACTTACTGTCCAGTTATGAGAGTGCAACATCTAGTGACCAGAGCTTGCATTGTCCAGATATGAGAGTGCAACATCTGTGACCAGAGCTTCCATTGTCTAGGTTAGTCCATTTTGACTACTTTCTCCTAGTCTTCCTTGGCAAATCCACTGAGATGTGACCCATGGCCACTGAGCAGTGCTCTGCCATGTAAAAGTGGGCGGGAAGAGCAGCTCCCTGGAGCCTAGTGTCCTGCAGGCTACTGTGTTACAGTGCTTTTCCAGTATGGCTTCAAATCCATCTGCTTCATGTTCTTACTCCTGACTCTTCACAGCAGCTCTTTCAAAGGTGTAGGGAGAAGATAAGAGATGCTTTGCAGTCCATTAGGAAAGTTTTTATTTAGCTAGAGGGAAGTTACCACAGAAGGCTTTTGCTCATCTTTCCCATCCCAAGGCTGGAGACCATACTGTAGCAGTATCCCAAGGCAATAGATCTTTGAGTGCAACCAAACCTAAAGTTACAATAGGGACCTTTCCCATTAATTTTAATGAGCATAGGAAAGAAGGGTCCAAGAAGAAAAAAGTGAGGATTAGGTGTCTGGCAAGATCTTTTGCATGCTGGAGGAGCACTGCTGCAGTCTGCTCTGCTCTTTGCTGTTGTACAGTGACTAATCACCGTGAAAACTAACAGAAATGCAGACTTGAGGCCACTTAGTAACAAGTACAGTGGGATTTTTTCAAGATGTTTCACTTCAAACTATTTATCCTATTACTACTAACAAAGGAATCATGAATTGGAGCAAAACTGGAGTTGACAGTGTCTCATGTCACTATACAGTGACCATATACCAGTGCTGTAAAGCAGCAGATTAGTACCACAGGCTGCTGTTTGCTCTGTGGCTCCCAAAAGGCTTTCACACAAACGAGTGAAGTCTCACAGCTTCACCAAGCCTGCATTTTGTTTTTTCTTTCCATTTAAAAAATTCTGTGAGCTAAATGCCTGCCCCATTTCTCTCCCCTACCTTATTTGTTTGGGCCCCAGAACTGCAAAGAGGTGGTGTATTGTGCATGAAGGGCTGTGGCAGAGACAAGGTCTGGCTCTGTGAGGTGCAAAATTCCCTCAGCTCCTAGCAGCCCTCTGGAAAGCTCTAAGCATCTTGAAGGCTCACAGACAAATTATTTTAGCATTAATTACAACATCAATAAGAAAATAATACCCAAATGGGAATTTAGGATGATGTCTGCATGGAATGTTTCTCATTATTTTTGTATGGATTTCCTATGACAGCAGAACACTTTAAAACCCGTCTTTCAAGTTAGTGCTGAATTCCTGCCTTCATGCTAAGCAGCAGGCAGAGTCCAAGTCCCCTCATTTGTATGTTCTTAGAGCTGCATGACAAGGCCATCTTTCTGTATGAAGGAATAAGAACTCCATGTTTGTTTTCCTTTTTAAAGTGAGGGCTCATTAAAAGCAAAATTTTCAAGGTTAGGTTCTGAGTGTTATTTCCTTCCTTTCTTTTTTGATTTACTAGCCTGCTTTGTTTTGGGGTTTTGGGTTTGGTGGGGTTTTTTTATTTGTTTGTTTTTTTTTCCCCACAGCTATCCCTTTAGGTATTGCCATCTCATTACTTTCACTTCCTAAAGAACAAGAGACTGAATGGAGTCTTGGCATAACCAAAAGACCTGAGCTTGGTCAGAATGGAATGACTTGGGTTTTTTAAAGTGAATAAAAAACAAAGTAATTTTTAAAATCCCCTGAAAATAGGAATGAGGAGAAGGGAACAAAAGGGAAGCACTAAGAGATCTTTTTTCCCCATGAGAGAAAAAGAATCCAGTTACCATCTTGCAGATGTAGGCCTGATGTTCAGACTTGTCTTCACTTTGCACAGTGTTTTTCTTGGTCAATGATAAAATTCCTCTGGCTGTCTCTGTGCACAGCTTCATTAGAGATACAAGAGTTATACAAATGCAGCCTTGTTTACATTTGTCCATCTGTGTGAGATGACTTCTCAGTGCAATGGAGGTGTGAAGAAATTGTTTCTTTGAGCTTGAGAAACCTTTTCTCACCATTGTTAGGGCGGAGCGGACGCCAGGTGTGGAATCCATACTTGTTTGAGTGACAGACATCTGCATGTCCGCTCCCAGCACTAGGGCTCTTTCAAACAGTTGCAAAAAACATGTCCTTTCAGATTTCCTGCCTGTTACACCATGCTGCAACGACAGCAGCTGATGGATCAATCCCTGTGGCATTTTGTCATATCACATAAAGCATCGAGTGATAGATGTGTTTCAGAATTACATGTCCTAGAAACATAGTTTCTGGAAGCACAAAACAGCTCTCCTCATAGCCTTCAAAATACTGCCCCATCCCCAGCTCTTCCTTCAAAAGCAAAAGTGTCTCTCAGGTTTACAGATGCAAAATTCTGATTAAGCTGGCTTGAGCCTGAAAGAATCAAGCAGATAGATACTGGTAGTTAAACCAACCTAAGCCAAGTTCTGCTAATTCAGCTGGTCCTTCACTTGCCCCATCTCTTGTGCTACAGCCCTGGGCTCTCCTGTGGCTCTGCTAAAGCACAGCATTTATGCATTTGTGTGTCTGCACAGATCTTGTCAGATTTGTACAGTTGGAACTTCAACTAGACTTCCCACAGCACTTGGTGAAAGTACTTGGATTTTTCCTCATGACACTCCTGCTATTGTCTCAGAAAGACTTTGGCTCCCCTTCCATCATTGTTTGGAAAACTTAAACATGTCCAAGCTAATCTCAGAGTCACTACTTTTAAAAATAACTCTTCCATTTCAATATAACCTCTGCCACCCAGTAGGATTGCCAGATATTTGTTGTCCACTAGTCACCAATGGCTGGTTTTGGTACTTGGAAGAAAGCCTGTGATCCCTTGAAGGAGAAAAGTGCTGAAGGAGAGCACTGAAGGGCGGCAGCTGACATCACAGCCCTGCACAGATTTTCCCTTTCCTCTGGAAATGATACATCCTATAGCCAGATCAGGTTGAAGCAGCCCATGTTCTTCAGCTGGTTTAGAGGGCTAGGACCTAAACCATGTGAACACTCCCCTGCTAGGGGGCACAGGCCTGAAGAACTAACATGGGCACCCAAAGATCCTGGCAAGTCCTTGTAGTTCACCTGGAAGTTTGTTTGGGAATTGTATTGTTCCTTTTGCTGTTACAAAGCAGACATTGGAGAAATTCAGTTACTCCCACCCAAACGTTTGGGATCTGTTTTGATTTAATCCTAGCCAACTCTGAGGGTCCCCAAAACATGGCATAGTGTTTGCATCTCCTGATTCAGTGTGGAGTAACACCTGCTTTCAACCCCAAAGTGAAACCTCAATTCAGCAAATCACCCAAGCCCTCACAAAGACGCAGAGGGAAGTCGAGGCCACCTCCCTTTGTACAGGTTCACAATCTTATCTGTGCCTTGCCAAAACAAAATCAATAGCACAAAACACCAAGGTTTGGGCCTTTTGTTAATCATTTGACAACCAAAGTCTATAAATTCATTTCCCCATTTCATTCCTTTATTTATCCTGCTACTCTGAAAGTCCTGAAAGGACAATGAAAACTGGCCTGACTCTGGCTGTCTCCATCAAATAAAGCTGGCATGGACGTGGAGTTACACTTAGCCAGCCACCCACCCACACGATTTCAGCTTCCCAGCCATCAAAGCACAATCAAAACTGCATTTTCCTGACTGTCAGTTTCTCTATGCAGTTTTTAGAGCACAGATGTAATAGGTTTTAGAGGGAGTCCCTTTGATTGGTGCCAGCCCTGCACATTCTCATTCTGCCCCTAATCTCTCCTTTGTGGCACGCGGACTCGGAGCGGTGGGCATGGATCCCAGCGGACACTGATTACCATCCAAATTCCCTTTTGGAAATGATCCCATCTGGCAACTGCGGGACCCAAAGCTTCAACCCTCAGCTATTGTGCTTCAAAAGGAGCAGATTCAACTTTATTGCAGATTAAACATTTGCTGTATTTTACATTTAAAGCTAATTTCAAGTGCTGTGTCAAAACACAGAGGCTTTTTCTACTGACCCTCCTGTGGGCTTTTATATTCTAAGGATGAATAAAAATTAAGCAGTCCAAGCCTTTTTTTTTTTTTTCAGAATACATACAAAGAATTGCTCCCCAAGCTTAAATTTTGCATGTCAGGTTTCATCTGGGAGCAGGTTCGTTTTTACAGCTCAGTTATCAGCTGTGCAAACAGGCTATTATTCATGTTCTTCTAGGGTCTAACAGCATTATTTGCCTCTCCAAAATTTGCCAGGCCCGGAAAAGTATGCAGGACCCATTTCAGAGAGGGAAGAAAAAAGAGACATGGCTGAACAGGCCCATGGAAAGCAAGCAGCGGTCTTGTACACCTTACTTACAGAGCTGCAGTTATCTCCTGTTGCACACTTCCCACAGTTAAGGCTCATATCAAATCCCTGCACAGCTCTGCACTGTGACTTCTCTCCCCATCTGTGGTCACATATGCAGGCTGCAGATGGCCAGATTGCTCTGTGATCTACTGTGGAGAAGATACAGTCGCTATAGGGCCACAACATTGCCTCACAGCTCCAAAGTAAACCAGGCAGTAGGGCCCTGCATGCACAGAAATCCCACCAAAAGCTCTGGTCCCCATCAGCTGAGCACTCCTTACCATTCAACCCTTCCAGCATATCCGATGTATGGTTGATGACAGGTCTCAATTCATGACTCAGCTACCACCCAAACCAGCCAAACTGCACAAATCCAACCTCGAGAAAAAGTGTCCAGTCCTATTTCTTGCAGTGGTGCTCATAGCATAAATTTTTCCTGGATAAACACTGCTCTTCTGAAGCAAGGATAATCTCTAAAGCTGGACTGTGCAAATAAGAGAATATTAAATAGCACTGTGCCTTAGGTGCTTATGTCCTGATCTACTGTTCTATTGATCTATTGACATAACACCTATCATGCACTTGAAAATGAAATTTGTACCAATGGCAGCAGTAACCCTTTCTTGTACATTCTTTTCTTAAGAGTTGAGTAACCTGAGGTACCTTAACCTTTCTGAAGCACATAAAAAATAATGGTAACATAAAACCAGAGTTTACAAACAAAGCCAGCAGAGAGGTTCTCTCTGGTTTTAACTGCAGCGTGGGATGGTACTTTCCTGGATTTTATTGTGTCAATTTTTCATAGTATCAAGATGATTTCCCAATGAATTTTGAGCATCTGATATGTCTGCAAATCAAAAAGATCCTCCTGACTTTTATGCAGCGACACCAGTGAGTATTTCATGCCTTCTAAGGCAGGCTGTCCTTCTACCTTTACCACTAACATCTGAACTGGTTGCAGTCCTGCTGCAGAAGTTTGTCTCTCTAGGTGGCTTAAATGACTCTTTTGTCAGCAGCTTTATTAAAAATGCAGAAGCTTAGGATCATCTCGTATCAAAAATTAAACCAGCATGGTTGGCACCCTTATAAAACTTTCACGTTGTCATTGTTCTCATGTTAAGTTAAAGTCCCCTTGTTTGCTTTCCAGAGCTCTGGGAATTCATTCATCTTCAAAAACAACTGAAAGGGCAAGACAGCATTGCTGTGATTAAATGCAAGAGTCAAGGATGAACATAGCACAACATGGTGCTTGGTTGGGAGTTGTTAGCCAAGTGCACAAGGATGTAGATGTCAAAGATATAACAGCACTTCAGAGCATTCATCTTGAAATAAGCCAGTGCCTGAGTCCTGCACAGCAGAATGTTGGGTCTCATTATGTGAACACTAGCTGAGAGCTAAGATAAGGGGAAAGAACTGCTGGAGAGAGGACGGTTAGCACAGCTGCCCTTTGTGGGAGTCCAGGGAGATAGGAGGTAGCTGTGCTGGATTGGAAGGCTGGTTCTTATCAGGGTGAGAAAGTCTTAGAAGCAGCTGCCTGTAACCAAGGAGAGAATGAATAAGGTGTGGCCTGACAGTTCTGGTTGGTGTATGTGCTGCTTGCTGCATCGAGGGGTGATCTTGGATGTATCATATTGATATCGATGGTTGTCTCATCTCACATCATCCTTCACCCCGTTCCTAGCAGCCCCGGGGCACGCGTGCAGCTCTGCATCATCTGATGACCCCAATATCTGGTGACCTCAACATCTCACGACCCCAACCTCTGGTGACCCCAGGGTTCACGATATGCAACAGCAGAATGGCAATTGCTCGTGGGCAAAACCTGAAGAGAACCCTAAAAAAATTTGTGAAGTAGAAGTTAAGTGGAATGGTAGCCTTGAGTTATTGCTGTGGGGAGTTTATTGCTTAGTGAGCCTGAAACAGTTCATGGTTTTCAGCAAACCCCAAATGCTCTGTCTTCTGCCGTATGGGAAATCCATCTCACCACCATCTTCTGACCTTTCCTGTGCCATCAGCACTAACATCTATCTTGGCAGTAGAAAATTTGATGCAAATCTAACCTTGTGAGCAACTGGAACACCCCAGATGACTGACTTCTGTCTAGCTCAGCTCTCTCTGCTCTGTGTTGCTATCTTCTTGAAATCCTGCTGGCGTTAACCTGTATTTGTGTACAAAACCCATTTACAGAGCCAGGCAATTCATCCTCCCCGACTGGAGGCTGATCAAACTGCCTCTCTGTCCTTGAAGATGGATAATTACACATATTTTTTCTTTCTGTGAGTAACAGCAGAACAGGACATGTGTAGACAAGACTGGTGACTGCCCCATGGAAAAGACTCGCCTGGCATCTCCAGTCACTACTGTTGTGAGGTGCATGAACCACCATCACATTCCTAAATAACAGTGCTACAACAGGAAACTCTGAAGTCACCAACAGATGTCCTAGACTCTGCCTGGCACTTTCCATGATCAAATTCTGTTTTCACATACAGTATTAATAAAATTCATCATCTGAGATATCTGCAGCAGGCTGACTATTTTCTCTCTTAGTTTCAGACAAAATAGTTCCCACCCTTGAGAGAACTAAAGCAGGGAGTGCATATTGTTCCCCCACATGAAAGAACAGAATAACCCTAGTAGTGTTTAACTGAAAAGGCTTCAGAGCCTTCAGATCTCGAAATAGGGACTTCAAATGAGTTAAAAACCATGTAACTTATTTACTGCACACAAAAACTGTGCTATGCTTACATTAGAAAGGCTGCTAATCAAGCAGCATAAAATGGGGTGGTTGCCTGTGAAGCAGTAATTGATGTGCTTCGTGCACAGGCACCACGAGAACCCTGTAAATGACACTGTCACATATGCTCTTTTTCATGAGACCCTTACCTCATTCAGTGCACAGAATGAACAGTGCTCAACTAATGTCTAGCTTTCAATAGTTTATTTTCTCTTCATTATTCACTCTCACCAGGCATTATTTATTGCACACCATTCAGATCCTGCTTTGAAAACAGAATTATTCATTTCTTCATAGGCTTTGCTGTGGTGCTGATCAGAATGGTCTGAATGCTTCAGGCATCAAGGCATTCATTTTTATCAACCCTCTGGGATGTTCAGGTTATAGCTTTTGCCATTTCTGCAGAACATGGACTGTACAAGAAGTGCCAGCTAACCTGGGTACCTAACACAAGCTGTTTATATTTCAGATTATATGGCACTTTGTATACTCAAGATTAAGATCCCAGTGGCTTCAGCTGCAACTCTGCTTGCTCAACAATTACCTGTTCTACCACCCTGAGATCTTAGCTGTGTATCACAATGGAAGAGAAATGCACAAGAAAAAAACGGCCTTGAAAAGTTCCATTTGATCCAAGTAGGATGCTCGGAATCATGTGGGGACAAAGTCCATTTCTCTGCTCTTCACTTGCCATGAAGAAAAGCCATCATAAAAACCTCATTTTTTGTTCTGCAGATCCTTGCATCACTGCCTGTGTGCTCTTCACTTTCTGCAACAGGCAAAGCTTTGGTGCCTGCTCATTACAGAAGACTGCTGTATCTCCAGAGCACACTTCAGCATGCTAGTTTTTAGACAAAGCAAAGGTCCCAAGTTAAAAAGAATACAATGTGGAATCCCAGAATTAGAAGACAGCGTGGACTCTCATGATTAAAATATAATGTGGAATCCCAGAATGAAATAATAGTGTGGAATCCAGAATTAAATGCTAGTGTGGAATCCCAGAATTATAGAATGCAAGTGTGCAGAACAGCTGAACCCAAACTCCACAGGAAAAGTAGAAAGGCTCAACTTCTGTGAATTTAACTTTGTCACTTTAATACTCTTTTGTCACAAGTTTTCTAAACATACATGCTGGGGAGTTTAGCACAAACCATAGACCATGCACAAACCACAGACCCAGCACACACCACAGGCCTAGCACACATCACAGACCTGCTCAGACTTTCAGTCAGCCAGCTTGCTTTCACAGTTGGTGGGCTGTAAGAGGGAGGATGAATGCCCAGCCTGACTTAAAGAATGTCCTGTCTGCAGTTAGACCCTGTTCAGCTAGAGCAGACCATGCTCCCTGCACACCAAGTCACAGGGCTATTCACAAGCCTTTTTGAATCCAACCCACATGGATGTTGGGCTGTCAGCATGCAGATGACTATCCACAGGAAAATAAACATAATGCTCCAGCCAGACTTTAAATGATGACAGAAATATGCTGGTCCCTCACTGTCTTTACAGCTTATAGCCATCTCCAGATCCTACTGTCTTCTCTAGTCCTGGGCTGAAAGCAGAAACAAAGTAGTTGAGTAGCAAGAGGTTTCGAGAGACTAAAATAGATTTTTTTTTTTTTCATTATGAGTTCTAGGTTTGATTGTTTTGCATGTTGGTAAATCAAGTCAGTCCTCAGCATAAGAGAGTTTTCTCATCATATAGTCCACCTTAATACCCAGCCACAGGGAAGTTTGGGCCATAGAAGTGGCAGATGTGTCTTGGTCATGTTGAGCTCATTTTCATGAGGAGGAGGTGAAACTGGGACAATAAACACCAAGATAAAACCTTGCTGTGAGACACCATCTGAGGAGCTGAGTAACTGTTACAGAAAAGGTCCAGCTGGGGTACACAGAGAACTTGGATCTGCTCTTGTAAGCATTTGCAATTATCTAAGCCTATGAGTCAGAAACATGGATCTTGTGAAGTGCCCTAGGCTTCTGGAGAGGAAAGATTCCAGCTAAGTTTGTATTATACACCCACCACCATCTTCTCAGGCACAGTCATTGTTAAGGAGCACATGGGAAACCAGAACAACAGCTCAGAAATGTCAGATAATTTCCTCTTTGCACATATATTGGAGGGCTCCTGTTGAGAGTCACAGCAGCAGCTTTGAGTTTGCTCCAAATAGCACTTGTTGGTACATAGCAGGCTTCAAAACAGAAGAGGGAGGCCGAAGAAATTCAAACCCATCAATACAACTTCCCTCTATGGCAAATGAGTTATTTAAACTAATCACACCAGCCAAGCTTAGACTTCAAAGTCTGGAGGATCCTCATCACTGCATCAGTTACTCTTTCAAAAATACCTTTCATATTGCACGAGAAAGAAAGTGAATTCTGGATGCCTCCTTCTGCACAGCACAGATACAGGCTGTTGTGCATATGAGCAGAAGATAAAGGCATATGGAGCACCAGGGAATCACTCTTGTGTTAATGGAAATATCACTGTGCAGTGTTGTGATATTCCTGGCCAAAGAGGGGACACACAGCAGGGCCCCTTATTAGGCAGGTTGGTGGTGTTTAAGATCAGAGGAGTGGGTGTTCAGAGAACAAAGTGAGAGCCAGAACACTGGGGATGTTCTGCCTGAAAAGTGAGGGCAAAAAGGAGCAGTGACCAATTGCTCATTGGCCAAGAGGAACTGTGTCACATCTCCAGACACAGAGAAAAAGGGCTTTGAAGTGCTGCAGCACAAAAAGCAAGGCCTGAGTCTGGACACCCTTAAACTGCTGCTCAGGTTTCTCCTGGGATGTGTGATACTGTCCTGTCTGAACTCACCACAGCACTGTGATGGGCTCAGTGTGCCCCAGGCAGGACTCTGCAGACCCAGTGGTATTACAGTATATGCCTCCCTGGGACCATCTTTGGTTGCACAGATGTTGACCTGCTTGTTCAAACAAGAACTGATTTAGAGCCAAGGATTTTTGTCACAGAAGGATTAGTTTCTCTGAGTGTGGAATTAGATAACAATCAATTACAAGCTGTGAAAGACAGAGGTACTTAATGATGCTTACTTGTTCACCTAACTGAATGGGCTCAGCCATCTCAGTATTTCCTCTCCTTTCACAAAAGAGCAGAAGCTTCTCTGTTATTGTATTTTTTTTTAATGAGTCTGGCAAATCTAAATCTAATCTTTTTCTTATAACATTGGTGCTTTCTTGCTGACAAATACTGATTTTTTCCTATGCTTCCTCCACTCTCCACAAGTATTTCCTTTTGCTCCTGTTTTTATTGGTTTGAGCTAATTGACTACAAACATTAACAGAAGCAGAGGACCAGGTGCTACAAGGAGCATTTAAAAATTGAATTGCTAGCTCAAATTCATTTAGGCCACTTAGAAACAAGAAGTTACCCTCAGCAGACAGCTCATTTGAGGACATCACTTCTGCCCTGGGTCAGGCAAGAGTCCACACAGCATGGTATCCTTCTTCCAGCAGCAGTCAGCAGCAGATGTTTGGGGAAGGAGTGTGTCCTGTGTGATCCCTTTCTAACATCTACTTTGGAGAAGCAGCATTTGAGGGGATCCTGGCTCTGCAGGTTCTCCCCACACCACTCCAATTACACAATTTACAGAGTGTTAGATAACAACAAAGCCTTGTATGGCAGGACTGGGTGTTTCCACTGATCACAGAAAAAACACCCAAACTCTAGAAACTGTTTTTTGGAGACTCTGGCCCACTGAGCAAGAAGGTGTGAAGAATATTCATCATTACTGTCCACACTGTCTGATAAGAAAAGGATGTACAGTTTTGAGGACTAGCCAGCACCATTTGTGAACAGAACACATGCTTACAGGAAAGTTTTATCAAATCAAAGATGATTTACTGCTTTGTTGTCATAAAAGTCCCCCAAAGTCACAGTGAAGGATGAAGCTGGGTGAGTGCAAGAGACTTACAGCAAGAACTGAAGCTGATAATGTTGCCAGAGACTACACAAGGCATTTGATATGCTGTGAAGAAAGCATTGTGGCTGCTATGTAAATCCTAGAGCTCAAGTGCAGGAAAATAAGGGCACAAGTAAAGTAGAAGAGATTATTTAGGCAGCAGAAGAAAAGGAAAACATAACAACTTGGATTTTACTTTAGAAACATATCTGACTTCTAAACAACCTGCTAAGGAACAGCAGAACACAATGTGCTGAAGTTGCTCCAGTTCAAGGCAACACAGCCCCACGCTGGACGCATCAATTAGCTCTATCTGAATGGTTCAATAGTTTGCAAGTACTCTTGATGACTGTCTGCCACTTTGAGTTAACCAATACAAGATAAGGAAAACACCTTTTTCCATTCCAGGAACAAGAATTCCAGGTGTCCCAGTAACACTAAATAAATAAGACCCAATCCATATGCCAGCACCACTCTCAGAAACAAATTAGTGCCACATCTGCAGTGAAGAGGCAAGAGATTGTCTTGCTTTAGTCACTGTAGACACCAGGCAGGGGCTGGGCTTCCTCTCTAGCTGGGGTTTAGCAGGCAAGCCTTGCTGCAGCTCTGATTAAGATGCTCCTCTTCTACAAACTGCATCAGATTGCCAATCCAGTGTCTTCAGGTTTGTTTATTTGTTTGAACCATAGTGGAGCACTGACTCATAACCAGGAGTCTCAATGACAAATTAACCCCTTGAAAATGACTACTTATGACACTGGAAGTATGGTTGTTCAGAAGCACAGATGATCCCTATCAGTACATCTCTGATAAAGTTGCAGCAAGCTGGCTGAGATTAGGCTTTCCTTCCCCTGCTTTATCATCCTTTCCATTTAATAATGGCCTAGATCTCATTTATATGGGGTGGGCATGTCTAGAGACTTCACTGCATTAAATTAGAAATTGTATTTCCATATTATCTGTGACATTCAGATGCACCTCTATTGATATTTTTTTTCCTTGGTTAATTAAGCACTGACTTGAGTATTAGCTCACATCCTGGCCTTCCTCTCAGAGGTGATAGTAAGCTCTTCATCCTCTGTGGGAGCTCATATACACCAGTTGTTAAAATAAATGTGAAATTTCTCTTTGCTGTACCCTTTGGAGAGTCCATCTTCTGTCCTGCATTCAAAAATTTCATATTTCCTTATTTCCACAACATTACATAACCTACACCAAATTTTTATTCTCTGAGGAATCCAAAATAGTTACCTTGGGAAGGAACCTCTGGACCATCTACTCCAACCCTCTTCAGAGTCAGCTGGAGCAGGTTGCCCTGGGCTGTCCAGAGTATCTCAAAGCATGGGGACACCATAGCCACTTTGGGTAACCTGGTTTAGTTCAATGAGCTTGTGATTGTTTGGGAGTTCCCTGCCCCCCCCCCCCACTTTTAAAATGACCAGACTAAAACTCAGCCAGCTGGAAGTTAAGAGATGAAGCTCTATTTAAAGCTCAGCACAATATACAAGCAGATACATACACTATAGACAGGAATAGTTACAGAAATATACAAGGTAAAGGTAATACAGACACACAACTCCCCTCCCAGAAATTAGAGACCCCAGGAGGGGCTCCCAACCACCCTTCCACCTTCTCCCCACCCCCACACCTTACCCTAAGGTTTGCTTTACGCGCAAGGAGGATCAGCTGGGGAGGATTAGAAGAAAAGTGGTTAGTGAAGTTATTCAGCAGAGAGGAGAAGCCAGAGCTGCTAGAGAGCCCAAGAAGCTGCTTGCCCCGTGACCCAGATTGCCTGCTCGAGACACTCTTATCT
>VWYK01063707.1:22031-41426 GCA_013399775.1 Semnornis frantzii | reverse complement strand
CCAGAATCCTTTTAAAAGACAAGAATTTAAAAGAAAAATTGCTTTGTGAAGACCCAGCAATGCAGACATTGTTGTGTTTCAGCTTAGTTTTTCTCTTTACCAAGTGAAAAATTAAGAGGTATAGATCAACTGTGGTTTAAAACCAACCAACCAACAAACCAAACCAACCTAACCAAAAAAACCCAAACCAAACCAAACCTCCCACCAAACAAAAAAAACCAAGCCAAACAAAACAAAACAAACCCTGAAGGAACCACTACACAGTAAGAACACCTTGATAATACTTAAAACAAACTGTAAAGGTTTCTTCCAAGTATGCATATAAGCTTTCTCTGACAAGGAGAGACTCAGAGACATTATGAAGTTTGCCTTTGAGAAGTAACTGGCATCCTAAAATTGTTGCTTACTAGCCTGATGGAAAAAGATAACCAGCTTTTCTCTGCTACTCGTACAGGGGATGTGCAATTTCTACTTTGCTGCTTCTTGTTTGAGTGAAACATTTCGTTAAAAGATATCATCAAAATAAATCCCGAACAACCTTAAGCTCATTATATAGCAGGGAGTTTGTTTTTATTAAGGGCATGTTAAACTAGCCTGATCCAAATACCAATCAAGATAGCATCTCTTTAAGCTACATTAATTCAGACTCTTAAAGGCCAACATGTATATGGCCAAGTGTGCAAATTCGTATGCCAAAGGATGTTGTGCACTTAATCCACACTTTGAACTGCCAGAGCACTCCAGAGAGATCCCACACTCTCCTCTCATCTCACTGAAATGAAGAAAAATTAAACAAATTCTCAGAATGTCAAAAGTGATTGTTAAAAAGCTAGTGTCTGCTGCAAACCCCACCACCTAACCAGCCATTATGTTTAAAGGAAATCTGTGATCTGCAACCAATTAGGAGCAAAATGGTTGTAAAATATTTAATTTGTGAGTAGCATTTTAAATTCAGTCACAGCTATAACAAAATGGGTAAGTAAATGACATTAATCACTCCTGATACTAAATTATCCTTTTTTTGCTTCTAAGACAGGAATCAGACCAGTGATGTTTTCTATTAGTTAAATACATCCATAACCCAATGAAAGCCTAGGAGGCCATTTACCTAACAGGGATTCTAACATCCTTGTTGTTCCTTTATTTTGTGTACTTTTTAAAGGTCGTATAACTGTTTTAAAGAGTCACCCCTTGATTTTTCAGCAGAGGTAGTGAGCATTATTTTCCTGAGAAGAGCTGTTTCAGACAGGTAGAGCAATGTTTCCTGCAGTGAAGACTAAACACCAAGCTCATTTGAAATGATTTTAACAGCTTCGTGGCCTAAAGGAAAATGCTGCTCTCCAGCCTACAAAACTGCCCTCCAGCCTTCTTTTTTTTTTNTACAAAACTGCACTCCAGCCTTCTTTTTTTTTTGTTTTGTTTTGTTTTGTTTCAAAGAAGAATACTTTTTAAAGTATAACCATACTAAATGAAGCAACCAAATGCAAGTGGTAATTTGCCACAGCTGATCTACTGTTTAATTCAAAATCTGCTATTTTGTTTGCTTTTAATAAACTAATAGCAAGTGCAACAGTTGGGTGCAACTGCTCATCTCCTCCATCCCAAACCATGTCGCATTTCCTGCGTGGTCTAGCAACCAGAGACACACATTCCCTCTCTTACTTGCTTTCCAGCTTCTTACACCTTCTGGCTGTGCATTTCCATTTAATTTCCATCTCCCATTGAATGAAAAGTAAAATTCTGGTTTACTACTTTTTTTTTTTTTTTTTTTTTTTAAATACTCCCATTTTCAAAGCCCATTCAAATTCACAAGCTTCTCAGATTAGATTCAGCTTCTCAAGATGAATTATTTCCTGCTTTTCTTTCTTGTAAATATCTTCCACCACCAACCACCTTCTGCAGATAAAACTTTACCAATTAGTCATTTACAGACATAAACTCACAAGGCAAAAAACAGCCTTAGCAGCTCTAGGGCTCTTTGATGATGATGATGTTTACAAATGCTTTCACTGCTGGGCTAGTAATGTGCACTTTGCCATTAGCTCTTTGGAACCGTTGGACACACAGAATGTGCTTTTCAGTAAGGCAGATGGTAAGAAAGATTGTTCCTTTCATTATAGGCAGGACACTTATAAAATAAATAGTGGCTGGGGTGAACGTACCGGTTTCTTCAGACTGAAAAAAGCTGTCCTGTTGTTCAAAATTATTTCACTGGCTGAACAGGTCACTCACATAAATATCTGTCCTGGTGAGGTTTCCACCATTCCTGCATTGCCACCATGCCCTCCAGCAGTGAGTGAGGTGGGGGCTTCTGGTGCCAGGTGCTTTACATACTCAGAGTAAGGCAACCTCTGCACATGAGGCAGGACTGAAATCCTTCCTTTCTCTACTGTGGTTTCTTCAACTCCTGTGAAACTTGGTGACACTCTTCTTTAGATGTCAAGTGCATCAGGACACATTGGTTCCTGAGAGTGCTGCCATGCACAACAGAACCCAAGTTCTACATTTGATGGGGATACAGGAGATGAAGAGGGCTAAGTCAGGCAACAGAGACATGAGTAATCTGCACTGCCTGAGCAGAAGTGGAAGTGGATTCCTGAGCTGTGCGGGTTGCAGGAAGTGTAAGTGGAGGAAATATCAGAGCCCAAATTGCTTGCACCGATTCAGGAGAGGAATAGCTATTTTGTTAAAGGAGAGAGTGGGCAAAGCTGACTGCACAAGCACCACAGGGGTTAAAGCCCTTTTATTGTGGCAAGCAGCCTTGGCTAAAGGACTAAGTGTCCATGTGGAGTCAGAAGTCAGCTCTGCTCCTCTGTGCTAGGATGCATACTCTGTGCTCTGTTTTCTGTTTGGCTCTTGTCTGGGACTGACCATTTCCACTCCTGAGACTGCTTTAAAGCCCAGGCAAGGAGTTTATCCCAGCACAACCTGCTTTTGCTTTGCAGGCAAACAGGACAGGACATTGGTAAAAGGCAGAATATGTTGCTTCTCATTTAAGTACCAGACATTTAGAGAAATAGGGAGGTTATAAAAATGAACCAGCTACCCTCTACATTTGCTTCCCCACATGCTCTCCTGTGGCCCATGGGACTACCTAAGCACCAGCTGAGCTCTGGGTTTGCTTGAATATCTACCAAAATACCTTAATAACTAACCTTGCTATTTCAAGACTGAGAAAGTAGCTAGAATAAATTGGTTTAAGTCTTTAACCCTGTGGCCCAAAAAGCTCTCTGTTAGACTTATAATCACTAAATTACATTCAAAGTCAGAGATATCAATTGTAAGAAAGGAATCAGAACTAGATTGGGTAAGAGGAGAGAAGAAAAGAAATGATCAGGAAGAAGGGATGGAAGCATTTCTTCCAGACCAACCTAAAAACCTTGACACAATTGGATGGATAATAAATAAAAAAAAGTCTCCAGAGAAGGAAGCAGCAGGTTTCTAAAACTGTTCTCCTAAGAAAGGCCATGAACGTGGGTATTCCTTGGGGAGAAGCTGAGGCTGCCTTTCGCTGTGCTGGACAGCCGTCACTGGCAACTTGGAGCTGGCTCTGCTCTGTAGACAGATTCTGCAGTGAATTCTCAAGTTTCCTCCTGTCTCTCCATTCATGTCTCTGTAGTAAGGCATCCCTCTTGAGAGATGAGTACAACTTGGTCATTCATTACCACCTGTGTTTGGATGCAAGAAGAGAAAAGTGCTGTGACTAGCAGGAGATTCCTACGAGTTTGTCAGTAGGACACTTGCTTACTTCTCGGAGGGTAAAATCACGGACAAGTCCCATCCTGATCAGTCCAATACTTGCTGGGCAAAACAATCATCTTGTTCTCTGCTTCTTGTATCCATGCCATCTGGTTAGCTGCATGTGGGGCATACAGCTCTCCACTCTGGAGAGAAAATAGGAGAGGAATCTGAAGTTTTGAGCATGGATCTTATAAACTGGAAAATAAATAAGAGAATCCTCAGAACATGGATCTGCTTAAATATGTATTCTTAGCACATGGCATCGAGATCGCCAACAATCACTTCATGCTTTCAAAATCTGGCAAATCCTTAGTCCAGGCTTCTTGCATTTCAGTTATATCCTTTTGTCTGTTTGCAGTTAATGTAGGACAGGAGTCCTGTGGCTGAGTTGCCAGAGAAACTCATCTCTAGAATTTGAGCTGCTGACTCCTCTGGGGAAAGTAAATGAAGGGTTCTGGATTAATCTGATGATAAAAATATGGTCCAGCCTATTTAACAAGAGGTTTTCACTTGCCTTCCCTTATTTAGCATTGTTTCCTAAAGCCTTAGAGAAGTTAAACAATAAAAGGTTTCATTGGGGTGTAGAGTTCGTCACCGTCTCCACTGATGTACATCTGTGCAGTGGGACTCTGGGTCAGCACTGCTGCCGAGCCTCTGAGTACTACTGATAGGAATGACGGATATTTGCTACTCCTTGGGAGGATTCATGGAAACTCCTACAAGATTTCTGTGATATCCTGTCATCAGAGGAATCTAGACATGGCCACGGTACATCAAAAATCTGCCTAGGTTTGTCCCAAAACAAGAAACTGATCTGACTTCACATACTCATAAAGACTAGGCATGGAGAAACCTCTCTTAGTCCCTGTACATACTCAGAGTAAGGCAACCTCTGCACATGAGGCAGGACTGAAATCCTTCCTTTCTCTACTGTGGTTTCTTCAACTCCTGTGAAACTTGGTGACACTCTTCTTTAGATGTCAAGTGCATCAGGACACATTGGTTCCTGAGAGTGCTGCCATGCACAACAGAACCCAAGTTCTACATTTGTTGGGGATACAGGAGCTGAAGAGGTTTAAGTCAGGCAATGAGTAATCTGCACTGTCTGAGCAGAAGCAGAAGTCAAGTCAAACTCTTGCTGTTCCTGGGAGGTCTTTGGCACTGAGATGGAGATTGCAGAAGCTGAGTTTAATTTCCCATACTCTGTATGGGCTGTCAGTGAGGCCAGACCTGGGAACTGACCAGATTTAGCAGTAATACCCAGAGTAAAAGAGTTTCTATTTTACTGTCTGTGTAGCAGCTCAATGCTTTTCTGTACACTCTTGTTTTATACACTGTGTTTAGATATGCCTCATTTACCAAGTTTTAGGAAGACATAGAATATCACTGTTTTCAAATATTTGAATAGGAAGCCTGATTAATTTTTAATTCAGACATTTAATTAAGATTAAGAGCTTGGAAGCATTTCCAGCTGAAAGCAGTTGGACTTCTGCTGCTATCTGAATGCAGGCAGAACTGCACTACCAGGCTGTGCTGCTGCAATATAAGTGCACCAGAGTGCTAAAGAAGTAGACCTTCCACTAAAGCCCAGAATGGAGATCTGAATAGCTTCCAGTTCCTGTTCAGCCAGTAGCATCTCCTGTTGAAACGATTGATGTGGGTCAGTGTGAGGACTGAAACTCTGCTTCTGGACACAAGTGTACAGCTTGTATTGGCTCAGTTGGAGGCTGTGTGTGTGTCTCAAGGGAGAACATCTATTCAAAGGCATACGACACTGTCCTCTGTGCTTGCTACAAGAGGATTTTTTTTTGTCCCAAGGCAGGAGACCAAGATAGTGGTACCCAACTCCAGCTGGCCGGGGAAGAGCTCCCCTGGAAGGAAAAAAGGATGAAGAAGGTTAGATCATGCCCTGCCAACAGGAAGGCAGCACTCGCCAGCTACAATCTTTTGTCACATTTCAGAGCAGTGTCTGACCGTTCCCACTTCTCTCAAACAGAGAAGAGGCACCTCCTTCCCATCCTCCTGCAGAGGAAAGGATCTACTTTTATTCCCTGTCACTGTTACTGCTTCAGACAAGAACAGGATTATTTCAGTTGAGGACAGTAAGGCAGCTGCCTGTGCATCCATAAGTCACAGAATTAAGTTCAGGGTGGTGACAGCAGCAGGGTAGTCAGAGCTATACTGCTGCCCCAAACAGGGCTGTGCTCTCTGCCCATGCAGAAAGCGGCATCACCAGGCAGGCAGGCAGGAGCTTTGTGGGACTGAACCCATCCACAGAAACCAGCCCAGAGGCAAGTACACAGAGATGAAAAAGATATATTGATCAGTGATTCCTTATATTCCCTTTTCTCTTTCCAGTAAGTGTTATGCCTTATCTCACCTATGCTTTAGGATCACCTGGTGTTAGTGAGCTACTTATTATAGCAGCACTCACCCAGCTGCACCCTTGTGTTATAGGAGCTCCGCCCTCAGAAATCCCCACTCTGTGGGGGTTAAGTTTTAAGTTGAGCAGGTCTAGGGCATTTTGCTCTTGCTCTGATTGTTCATTGCTGCAGGTTCCTTTCTGTTTGTTGGTGAGTGAGTATCCTTAGCCTCTGCTATTTCTCTGTATTTCCTTTTATTTCTGTTTTGAAGGCAATATTTATCTCTTCACAAGCTGTTGTTATCCAAGGCTCTCCAAATACGTGGCACTCTGTAATAATACCTAACACAGGCATGATACTGTGAATAGTAGCAGCTTGCAATTGTAAATCTCATGGCATTTCATGAAGGTGATTGTTGTATCTGTTTTGGAAGTGTCATTGCTAAAGGAGAGAGAAGTTGCCTGCCTTAGGACATGCATCTTGGCTGTGGCAGAACAAAGCTTAGAGCATGCTCATCTCAATTGCACTTTGCTGCTTGCTCCCTTGGCCTTACTGTGTTGTGCTTGTACTGCCTATCAGACAAGCAAGGTTCTTGGAATGAGGCGGAATTGCAAACCTTGACACTTACAAATGGGAGCTTCAGTTCATTTCCTTCCAGAGTGGTGATGGGCAGGAAGTTAAGGTATCCTTGCAAAGAAAGCCCTGTGCTTTTGTCTTGAGAACTCATGTTTTGTGCCAAGGAATTTTGTTGTTTTCTTTGCTTTCTTCAAGTGTTCATTCTTGCAAGTCTTAACATCACTATAGACCTCACACTGTAGTAGCTCTGTTTCTTCCATGTGTTGCTGCAGGTTCAGTTGTCAGATGATGGTGTGTGTTGGGTGAATGGGGAATGATTGTACATGCATGGGGTCTTGTTTAAAAATATCAGGTGGAGTAATGGTACCCAGCTGAAAACTAACAGGACTTTACTGTGATTCTTTGAACATTTTCCTTTGAATGAAAGATTTTCCAAGCCTATCAGCACTCTTGAGGAGCGAGAAAAAAACGATCAAATGACAATGTATGCTCAGTAAAACAGCTGCTCTTTCTATAGCCAGGAGTCCAGGGCTGGTTTATTGCAAAATTTCATTGGAGTCAACTGGAATTTTGCCTGAGTAAGATGCTTGAGATTTTTCTTCAAGTAACTTTACAGTTACTCAGTGTGGAGAACTGGGAATCACGTGGCATTTCTAACACAATATTGTGTTTCCATTCTTACTGCAGGAACATACTTATCTGAAGATTAAGTAGATCTTGCACTTACAAAAGTGCATGCTCATGCTGAAGGCAGACAAAGACCTTGGAGCTGCTGTGTTATTGGAACTCCAGTTATTTGTTCAACTGTCCACCATGCCAGGATTTTTTTCTGTTAAATATAGAATTCCCCACTTTTTTTTTTTTTCTTTTTCCCCCCTTCTCTTAAACAAGAGAACCAGAGGGTGAAAGGGTTGAAGATTAAAATGTAAACAGCAAAATTTATTATAATTACAAGAGTGTTTCAAATTATTTCCTTAAACTGCAACATAATTTACCTCTAGTCAAGGTCTCTATTGGTGGTGAAAGAGGAAACTGCTTGACCTTGGGGTGACCTCTGGCCCCCGGGGGTCAGCGCCCGAGGAATGCGCAGATGTCACGGTTCATAAGCAAGGACAGAAACTCTCAGGTTTCCCAGGCAGAGAGGCGCCAGTTCGGGGATGGGGCCAACATGTGCACCTCCCTTTGAACCAGCCACTCATACCTGAAATCACAGTGAAAGCAAGGCCACGCCAAGCAGGAGATGGGAAAAGTCCAGAGCAGCCCAGGATGGAGGCTCGTGCCAGGAATGGGCAGAAGTAGCAGAGTGCAATGGAAGGAAATGTAAAATTTCACTGACGAGGATTGGTATCTACCTTATTAATTGTCCTCAAGGAATGCTGCAGACAAATGTGATCTGGGATACAGATCCATGCAATACAGTGCAAATCACTGCTAAGACCAGCAGAGATCCTCACAGTAACTCAAGCCTGGAGTCAGTTGAGCTGCTGCTTGGATGCCTCCTTTCTCTGCCCCTCAAGGAAGTGATTTGCATTGCCAGCCCATCTTCTTTGATCAAAAAAATCCAAACAAAACAAAAACTTTCATGACCGAGACCAAATAAACCAAATTAAACAAACAATAAACCCCAGATCCCCCAAAACTTTAGAAAATTGTTCTTAATAAAGGCAAATGAATAAGGAAAGTTAAGTTTAAGCTAAAACAAATTGTGTGGTAAGCGTTAAGCTTAGGGGGAGAAAGTTACAGAAGCAAAATATTCAAAGAATAAATGGGATGAGGGGAAAAAAAAAACAAACAGAAGATTAATTTCAGCATTAAAATTATACCTTATGTATCAAATTAAAATTTATATTCAAGGAAATTGTGAAGCCAAGAGTTCCTTTCAACTATTTGCAGCCTACAAACCACAAGTTGTGCTAAGCATGATCAAAGTGCTTCACAATTAGTTTGGGTTTAAATCACTATAATTGTCAGCCTAGGTTGTAATCAGAGAAACATTGTTTGGAAGCGGCAGCGAAGTTGCCCTGGTTGTAATCTAGGGAAAATTCGAGAAAAGCACTGGGAACTGGTCAGCTCACAGCAGTGCTTGGGGACAGAGTTGTGTTAAACATGTTAAACATCAGAGAGACTGTCCCGGGTTCACCAGACAGCCAGCCTGCCCTCAGCTGCTGGTGCAAAGACCTCAGGCTGCTGCTTCTCTGGTCAGCTCCCTGCCTCAGTTTGTCTCTTGGGAAAAGCGGGCATGACCTTGGAGAGGCTTTGTGAAGTGTAATTCATGAAGTGCTAGAAAAGACATGTGCTTCAGGGCATGCTGGAAGGTGCCTGTGGACACCAGTTGTGGAGGTGGTAGGAAGAGGCAGCTTAGTGGAATGAATGGTGTAGAAGAGTTGGATGGAGAAGAGTGCAGCAGTGCCAAGAATGACTGCGATGCGCGAGTGTGAGCCTGCTTGAGCATTGCTCTTTTAACAAAGCTGGCAGCCTGTTATCTGGAAGCTGTGATGGGTTTCCTAATAGATTCCTTGGAAGCTTCAGGTTGGAGAGCTCTTCCAGGGGCTTTGCCAACCGCACAACAGAGCAGAGGATGAGTTCAAATGCTTTCGTAATTAGGAACAGAGTGCTTCTTGCAATTAAAGAGATCTTCCAGGAATCCAGGAAATGAATGCAGTCTTTGAAGGAATCATGCTTTCTAGACATTAAAAGGGTGAAGGTAATCTGGACTTCGCCATGGAGAAACTGAAGGAAATTTCACCACTGCTAGTCTTGAGGAGAGAATTTGCTAAGCAGTACAAATGCATAAAACAACAAGGCTTTGTGCTTGAGGATCTCAAAGCGTTTTCTGCTCTGCACCAGGAAATGTAATACCTCCTGAGAGCTGTGCTAAATTGGAAACAGGGACCTTCTACAAACCAGCTCAGCCCTGCGCCGGCTGAGCGCAGCCATGCTTCCACCAGCGTTGGTGGAAAAGACGAGTGATGTTTTGACAACTTGAGTCTTCAGTCGTGACTTTTCTATAGGGATGCAGGAGATTAGCAAGCAGCCTAGATTTAGTGAAGAAGCAGTTAAGAGAAAGGAATTAAATTTGCCACTTTGCACCCAGACGAGTCAGAGGCTTTCCTTGGCCTCAGAATGGCAGAAAAATCATCAACTTGAGTGTTTCTTAACAGTGACTCTCCTTGCTTCCAAAAAACGTGAGGATAATTTTGGGCTGGCAGTGAGGGAATGCACTGGGTGAGGAGGTTCTGCTTTGGATTGGCAGCTCACTCAGCTCTGTGTCAGAAAATAGGCAGAACTGAAGGAAGTTCAAACCCTGTTCTAGTCTGTATGAATCATCTCTTCTGCTTCTGTTTTCTTCTAGTCACCAAACAGGCATTAGGGAAGAAGAACAAAGGGCAGGTAACATGACCGTGAAAGTGGAGGGGGATAATGAGTGGAAGTGATGAGTAATGCAAGAAGCAACCAGTAGCCCAGCTTTGCCTCTGAGGGAGATAAACCATTTTTTCCCCAAGAACCCATGTGGGTCCAAGTGGAGCTGGAGAGAGCCCCAGTGGTGGCTGCTGCAAAGGCAGTGTCTATAACAAAACAAAGGACTCCTGGAGGAAGATTCTAGTTGAAGGCAGATGGGGTTGTAGCTGTCTTCTTGGTTGACTTCTGCAAAATAGCCTATTGCAACTCTTTTTAATTAAAGAAGTCAGAATTAGAGCAATTAAAGGAGAGTAACTCAGGTGTCATTGTGCACTGCCAGACCTCCTGGCATCCCAGGTTTTAAACAAGCAGGACATGGCCATGTGGTCATGGTCCTGCTAAGTCGCTCAGAGCACTCGGTGGAGATTTTCCTGGCTTTGCTGTGCAACACCTGGCACAGCACAAAGAGAATGGCACAGATGGATGATACCTGATCTGGTGTTAGGGTTATCAGCATGAGGGCTGCCCTATCAAACTGTTGGGAGTTAAGAATTTGCAGATTAAATTTATATTAAAGTAATGATTTTTGCTCTGGTTGTGTTTTTTCTGAACCAGTGCTAAAAGCCTCCTAACTAGGAGACCTTTTGCCTTTGCTATCAACTTGTACATTCAGAGATATATCACGGTCTCAGTTCTCTGTCATGGAGATGGTATGAGGGCATACCAGCTAAGGTGTGATATTGTGAGTTGTTATTGCAGTGTTCTTACTAGATTAGTTTAGCCTGCTATGCTCCCGCATGCTTTCAAGCATCCACACTAACCAGTGCAATTGTGAAGAAGTCCCAGTAGAGGATCAGCGATGCTTGTGTTTACCTCCAGCCTCTGATCACACACCCTTTGTGACACGTGCAGATAATGCAGCCCTGTAGATTTGTCCTCACATGACTCAGCCCACACCATCCAATAAAAGTCCATAAATCCGGGGGGTGGGAGTAACAGAGTAATAAAGAAAGGGAGAAGTAGTGAACCAAGTCTGAATCTGGGATTATTTTTTTGGTTTGTTTCCCTTTTGCATGAATGAGTGAGCATCAGAGGGAAAGAGGGGACAGTCTTTGGGATGTGGTGATGGAAAGATTCCCCCATTGACTTGACTCATCAAACAAAATCCTTTCCTGTGTGGAACCATGGAGAGCAGAGGGCACAGAGGAAGAGAAGCAACAGTAAAGTTGCACCCAGCCCTCTAGCAGCAGTGAAAGCCAGATACGGAAATTGATCCCTGAGCAGACAGGGCCCAGAGTTGTTTCCTTAGCTTTCCTTTGGCTCTTTTAAGTTTTTCTTGCTGTCATGAAGAGCTGGTGAAAGGGTGGGGAGAGGGGGGATTTGTGCAATTCTTCCACTTGAGTGTAGAGAACAGAGAGCAGAAGGTGAGGTGAGAAGCCTTTTAAAGTGGTTGTAGATGTGTGAGGTCTGATTCTGTTTTCAAAAACGTATCCGTTAGATGTAAGTGCATGGGAGGTCATTAGAGCTCTGCTGCTTTTCACGGAGTGAGGCAGAAGGGAGCTGGGCTGCAGAAGGGGTATAGGTAGCAGCATTGCATTGCCGGCAGCGAGAGCCACCGTGTGATCAGCAGGCTCTGGCAGCAGGGACAAGAGGGAAGAGAGGCTGAGGCTGCCTTTTACTCTCCCCAGATAATGGCATTGCTACCCACGGCCAGACACTTATGGTTCAAATCACACCAGTTGTTTGTGATTATGCTAAGGGTTGCTCTGGAGATGAGTACAGCTAGCTGGCAGGGTTTTAAAGGTATCAGTCTCTGTTTTGGGTGATCACTTAACATCCAGCTATTTACTGGATCTAAAAATACAGTGTGTTTTCCCAGAGCCTGTGTGGAAAGGCAGGTATCTCCAAATTGTTCTCCTTGTGGTAGGTATCACTGGTTCATCCAATGAGGTCTTGAGCGACCTGTTCTAGTGGGACATGTCCCTGCCTATGGCAGGGGTTTGGAACTAGATGATCTTTGAGGTCCCTTCCAACCTAAACCATTCTACGATTCTATAATGAGCTCTGCTTCTTCTGAGGGTTACTCTGCAATTCACTGCATACCTTGGATGGGAGGGAACATGGGGCTTGTCATGTATATGTCATTATTCAATAGTTGAAAAAAGGAAAAGAAAAAGAAAAAGGAAAGGGAAAAGGAGAAGAAAATTAATAGCTGTGTGTAGATTTATTTTCAAGGGGGAGAGAGAGATGTCACAGTCTGTGGGATAATATCCTTAGGTTATAGGAATAGACACTTCAGACAAAAGTGGTCCAATATTCACCCTGCACAGCCACAATATCTTGCCTGCAATCATAGTACTCACTAAGATTCTTGTTGCATCCATGGTATCTCTGCGATGGGCCACAAGTGAAGACCAAAAGGGACATATTTGAAAGGGGAGATGTGATAGGGTCTCAATTTAAGGGTGGCCATGGACTATATATGATGTTCATGAAAGTAAACTGACAGTGTCCAGGTTTATAACAGCTAAACTCCTCAGCTTCCTTCAGGTAAACATTTCACTCTAATGGAACATTATACCCAGGACCATGCTTCAGCAGACACGCATGTATATGAACTGCATAAAGATAGACCAATAGATAAATAGATATCTGGATTTAATAAACACTCACATTCTAACACTAATAGGCTGGTGAAATCTCACAGAGAGGGAGAGAGAGACTGAAGGAAAAGGCAAAATCCTGTCAAGAGTGTACAGATTGGCACAACTGGAAGCACTCAGCATCAAAAGAGTGAGGGGAAGGAAAGGCCGAGATGGAATAGGCGAGTTCTACATCAATAACGTTCTCGCATCTTGTGGCAAGGGATGGCGACTGAGCCAGTGAGGTGGCTTCCTGCTATTCCTACAGAGGCAAAATCATCATCATCATTATCCAGAGAGCTTCACTTAGGAATTACAGAACTAGAAAGATTTAGAGATGTTTTTTCCAAAGTCGAAAGATCTCTAGGAGTTTATTTTCCTTGAAGGTCAGGTAGGTGCCTTTGAATTTTTTTTCTCTGCCTTCCGCTAGAGGCAAGAATGCTTTTCAAGTAAAGAGAGCTTTTCTTCAGGTTGGTTATAGATACTTCTTGACATTTTCCTTGCCAAAACTCAGGGGAAAAGCCACCAAACAAAATCCCCCATTCCCTATCTCCTTCTAAGCAAGTATCTCCTCCAGTTCTTACTCTGGGAACCAAAATCCTACAACAATGGCACCTACACTGAACTTGTTGAAAATGTACCACTTGACAGGGTATGGTCCTGATGACCAGCATGGAAAGCAGGAAGATTCTATGTCTGAGAGTCAAAGAGAGAGGGCTCAAATAATCCACTTCAGTTATTTCCCATGACTCCAGAATTCAAGATAACTAGGTGAGGAGAAGGAGGATCTTCCTGACTGTAAATAAGCAAGGAATCAAGAGTCAGGGTGGGGGGAGGGAAAGTTACTTAAACTGGGAAAATCAATTCTAAGTTCCAGCTTGCCCACTTCAGTCTGTTTTCTAAACTAGCATTGTCTGTTACCCAAGTAAGGTCAATGCAGCTATTACCTCAGCCCAGACACCCTTTTTTTTGCTCTGTTTTTACAGTGCTTGTGTTTATTTTTCTTCCCTTTGCTTGGCTCTGTGCCATTTCGTTGGCTTTCACCTTGGCTGAATATAGGGAGGGAGGGCTGCTCCTTGCTCTATCTGTGATGTGCCTAGCGAAGCCTACTCTCCCCAGATGCCTCTTGCCACAGATTCTGTCTGCCACTGCTGCATTTTGGGGAGCAGGTGACTCCCCTTTTTAGCTGTCTTTTCTTTAGCCTAGTTCAGAAGAGTAATTAAAGATTTCCCTCCTTTGCAATGAAAAAGCCATAAAATAAGGAGGGCTGCAGAGCAGCCAGGGGAAGCGCACAAGTGGATCCCCCACACGCACGGGCACTGCGTACTCTCGCACCAGGGATCTGGCAATCTTGCATGCATGAGTTGCCTTGCAACGGCCACTCGGCTGTCATCCTGTCAGGCCCATTTACAAATCGCATAACAGGTTTAATTTTGAAATCTCTCCCCCTCACCCCCACCCACCCCCCAACCTCTTATTTTTGCTGAAATGGATTTACAATGAAAGTATTTGAAAAAGAATAATTATCTATATGAGCAACGGCAACACAATGCCTGCAGCCTGCAGCATGGGGGTGGGGCACCATCAGAGACGTGAGCCTTAGATTTCAAATCCGCTTTTGGATTTGTCTGCATATCCACAAAGAGCCAAATATTTGTAAAACTCTCTAAAATATCTGATGGGTATGGGTAGGACCTGGTTTGACATGGTGTGTGTCTCCATCGGAGGCATGAACCTTGATTTCAGCTTTTGTTTCCCTTGGGCAAAACACTGCATTTTAAAAGAAGTCTTACTGTCTGCATTTTGTATCTGAAGTGATATTCACCAAGAAACTGGTGACCAAAGCCTTAGAAATGTATTCTAGAGCATTTCAGAGCAGTTTTTGTTTTAGAAAGGGTGAGCTGCCTGCATTCTGAAAATCCAGGCGAGCCTGTTTCATGCAGTAGTGGACATGAAGCTGAAGCTTTTTCTATAGTCTCTGTCCATTTCTCTCAGTGAATTGAATCCAGTCAAAGGTCAATCTGGCCAGAGGCACTTTTATTGTCATGGTAACCATGACTTAATCAAACAATCCTGAGATTCCAGGTTTGTGGGAACAGGCAAAGATCTGAAGAGACTGGAATTAATCAATCAAAGGGGGCAGGGAAGAAAATCCTAAGATATATGACTTATCCTTCCAAATCTATTACTCTGTCCTTAAACACACAAGAATTATGCCTTGGACAAAGCCTCTTTTCAGACCAAATACCTCTGATTTTTGTTTTCTTGTCCTTTGCATCAAGTTTCCTAACATACCCCTGTACTACAGCAATCAAACCTTAGCCCGGACCTAACCAACGAGAGAGGACGTGGGGAAAGAACAATTTAGGAAAGATGAAGATTATTTTATAAAAAGCTACTTAAAGAGGCAGGGGAGTGCGGGGAGGGAAGAGGAAAATTAAAACCAAGGGAAAAGGCAATCAGCCACCTTTGATCTGAAAACCTATTTAAGCTTGTTAGCAGTGATCTAGTGCAGATCTGCAAGCAATAAACGCATTTTTAAGGTTACTCTGCTTTCTAGCCAACTGCTGCATCTTCTTGGGATCTTGTTCTTGTCTCAAGCACTGGAGTCATTCAGCAGTGCTAGGTTCATGCAGTCTCTGCTCTTTTCTGACAGCCTGGCTGCTTAAAGACTGGTTTGAGGCATCTGGTGAGTGCTAGGGTTTGGTTAACCTGGAACTCAACTGGGCCTAAGGCTGCTCTGTTTTAAGGATATTTTGTATGTCTGGTTTTGTTTCAGAAGCAATCTGCACATCTTACCTCCTGTACTTTGCTTGTAACAATTATAGTTCTTGGTTGGAAGAGGAAATAGATGTGTAGGCTCTACTCCACCACCATACTAATGGGAGAAATGTCTCCTGGGTTTTGGAGACCAGAGTGCAAGCTATATCCACATGCTATTAAACCCCCAAATAATTCCTCCTCTGGCTTCTGATAAAGTTGATCTCTTGCTTTGGCTTCTTCTGTTCAGAGAAGTGATAAATAAAATAGTAAAATCATGGGGGTATGGCAGGAATAGGAGGGCTTTTCTGAAGCATTTGACTTGTTATGCCTGGTTGCATGTAGCTATTACATGGTGTTTTCCAGTTTTAGAGACTAGCTAGCTACAAGCCTGAAATACAAGCTTGTGTTGGAGCTTTCTTGGAGGCTTTGCTGAAATCAAGTGTCCGTGAGTGGGATTGGTGCATGCTCAGTCACACACTTTGTGATACACACTTTCTGACACATTGAAAAGTTGTTGGCCACTGTGCCATACTGGAAGCCTGAGATTTTAAAGGTGTATAGAGGTGTCCTCCTTTCTGCCCTACTCCCAAAGGCAAGGCAGGCTGAGAAGCAGCCACCCATTGTGCTCTCGTCAGACCCCACCTGGAGTCCTGTGTGCAGTTCTGGAGCCCTCAGCACAGGAAGGACATGGAAGTATTGGAGTGGGTCCAGAGGAGGCCATGAAGATGCTCAGAGGGCTGCAGCAGCTCTCCTAGGAGGACATGCTGAGAGAATTGAGGCTCTTCAGCCTGGAGAAGGCTTCCAGGAGACCTTAGAGTAGCCTTCTAGTATCTGAAGGGGGCCTACAGGAAGGCTGGGGAGGGACTATTGACAAAGTCTTGCAATGACAGGACAAGGGGCAATGGGTTTAAACTGGCAGAGGGAAGATTTAGAATGGATGTCAAGAGGAAGTTCTTTACAGTGAGGGTGGTGAGACACTGGAACAGGTTGCCCAGGGAAGTTGTGGCTGCTCCCTCCCTGGAGATGTTCAAGGCCAGGTTGGACGAGGCCTTGAGTGACCTGTACTAGTGGGAGGTGTCCCTGCCTATGGCAGGGGGTTGGAACTAGATGATCCTTGAGGTCCCTTCCAACCTTTCCATTCTATGATTGTCTAGTGCCTGCTCTGTCCTTGGGAGATTACTGCTGAAATTTTGCTGTATTCATGTTATAAAGGAATGCAGGTAATTTCTTGCAAAATCCAAACCTAGCTATTGTAATGGCAATCAGAGCATGAAAAGAACTGATTGCTTCTTGTTCTTAATGCAGAGATGTCCTTCCAACAAAATGTATCCCCTCGATGGTATTTAAGGATGATCTCAACAAACAGACTCTAATGGGTGTATTGTCTCAAGAAACAAGCTCCTTTCTCACTGCTAGATAAGCAGGGGGTTGCCTGCAGAGATTGTTGCTGGTAGTTGAAATATGCAGAAATTTCTAACAGCAGACAGAACTCCATGGAGTGCCAGGATGCTGGCAGGATGGAAAAGAAGTTACTGAAGCCTGAGTGTCTGGCACAGAAACTAGTAGCCAAGGACACACTGACTGTGTCCAAGGAGGATGTGATCTTCAGGTGTAAGAGAAAGGTCACTTTTTGACTGTAAGGAGGCCACTGGTACCCCCAGAGTGCTTGTCGAAATGAGACATTTGAAGCCACATGGGAAGAATGGAAAAGTGACTCAGCTTGGAAGAGCAGCAGAGTTTAGAAAAAAAATAGGAAGGAGAAGGCAGAATGTTGATGATGTCAGGGGAATACTTTTATGAGATCTATAGGTATAGGAGCAAACAAATAGAAAATAACCATGGAGATGATATGACAGAAAAGGACAGGGAGATCAAACCCAGGAACTAGGGGATTGGATGAGCAACTACATGAGCAGGGACACTTCTGACAAGGGAGTAAGGTCACTGTACAGCAGAACAAGAGCAAAGTTTCAGTGGAAAAAAGGCTGTACAGGGCCTGCTCTGAGGATGAACAAGGGTTGTAGTTAGGGATATTGGTATCGACAAAATTGAGGAGAGCTTTGATAAGGAAAGGCTTCTTATTTGTCTGATGTCTCAATCTTTAAAAAGCATGGCAAAGAGAAGCACTGCTGGAGATGAATTGCTGCCTTGTGCAGAAGTGCTGAGCATCCTTCCTATTAAGATGACTTGGAGCAACAGGCACTCAGCACCACTGTAAAAGAAGCCTTAAATCCTCTTTGCTCCTAATATGTTGATCTTCTCAGGACAAGACTGAAGAAATTGGTGAGACAAGGGACCCTGGATAGGTTACCTGCAGAGCCAGCTCATAACCTATGCTGAAATGAAAGTCTGGGAGGTGAAAGCCCCTGCAAAACTCTCTCCCCTTTGCAAAAATACACCCCAACTTAGCTTTAACACTTAAGTGCCATGGTTCCTGAATGCTACTTCTACAGGTTAAAGCATTTAAACTCTAGGAACAGCCAGGGGCAAAAAGAGGCCCATTTCAATTTGATATGTTGAGGTCCTGCAAAGAGTGAGACCGGGATGGGATGTGCTTTCCTTCCTTCCTGAACCTGAGAGGCCTCTGAGGCCCAGGCTGGGCTGTGTTTCAGTATCCTTTCCTTCTCTCCCTTTTGTAGCAAATTAGCCACTTCCAAAGGTCTCAAGCAGGAGGAGAAACTCTCCATCTCGAGCTTGCATGCTGCACAGGGCTACTTTGCAGAAAGGAACTGAAAGTAGATTAGGAAAGACTGATGCATGAAGAGAAGAGCCGCTCTTCTCCCGCAGGTTCAAAGCTGTGTGGAGACAAGCAACATCACTCTGCCACCATGAGCACTGTCAGGGATGGGTGGGATTGGCCCCAGGCAGCATCACTGTCTTCTTGGGACAAGCTCATCTGCCTTTCATAGTAGATCACAGGACACCTGCCTTCTCTAGAAGGATCAGAATATGTCCTAGCACACTGGGATAGACAGCAGTGTTTTCCCATTTCCCACCCTTTATCTTTTCCCTGATCCTTGAGGCAGGCACATGCCTGACTCTTACCATTCCACACAGCATCCAGCAGAGTCAGCCCTGCTCCTGGGCAGTCCTGTCGGGGTTTCTGCAACACAAGCAGCAGGACTGTCCTGGTGTACAACAAATGTTTAGCTTGCAGAGATATGAGAACACCCTGTGGACTTTACCCCACCCTGTAATCGAACGAGTACTCTTCAGTTTACTCTAGCCTAAGCCTTTCTGCAGGCTTCTGCCTTTTCCTTTATTATCTACTCTGATAGCAATGACATTAATGGCAGGAACTCTGCTAGCAAAGAACCAATTGCAGCCACAGCAAGGCTCCCACTGCACTCCTTGCCTGCACTGCTATCTCTCTGGACAAAAAAACACTTCCAGGTTTACTCAAGTGGTTGCAATTAATGAACATCTCCATCCATTTATCCTACATCAGCATAAACAATTCTATCTGTAGGTGGTGCCTGCTATCAGTTCCCACCCTTTAAAATGATCCCGGAACTTCCTTGTACTTGGAGGTGTGAGCAAAGGGATCCAACACTTTCTAGGCAAGAGCAAGGCTGAAGGTGACTACTGGGGAAGAGAAGTGTAACATCTTCCTGATGGCCCTGCCATAGAGAGATCTTCCACCATGGTACTTCCCTTTTTAAAAGAGATCTCTCTAAAAACCTCTACAAATATATAGAGGGATTTGCAAGTGATCATTCCAGGGATCAGGAAAGCCCAGTTAGTTGATAAAGTTCCTTTAGTAAAAGAAAGTTAATACTGGAAAGCTGCCATGTGCTCTCACAAGGTTGTCCTTACAAAGGAATGTCTTGGAATAGCTGCTTTTCAGGAATGAAGGATGCCTGTGTCTGACTAGGAAAGCTTTCTGAGGGTCTCTTCCAGGGGCTTTTTTT